>JAPKLY010000386.1:349467-441545 GCA_026898435.1 Prunella vulgaris | reverse complement strand
GCTGGCGCAACCATCGGCTCTTTATATTACAGGATATCCCAAAAGAGTACAACTCTGGGGTTTAATGCCGGCGTTTGCTCAACTGTTGGTGTTGGTGGTCATTTCAGCGGCGGAGGTTACGGCCTATTGCTCAGAAAATACGGCCTAGCTGCAGATCACATAATCGATGCAAAATTCTCTACAGAAAATCTATGGGAGAGGGTCTTTTCTGGGCCGTCAGAGGCGGCGGAGGTGCCAGCTTCGGCGTGATCAAGGCATGGAAGGTAGGTACTGTTGGAAATACCCAACGTAGTGTCAATATTAAATGTGATTAATATATTATCGAAGAGGTCCAAATTAAAGTGATAAAATACTCCCTCCTTTCAGGTATAAATTGCTCGTTACTTTTGAGCACACAGTTTAAGTGATAGTCGTGGAAAAAATAAAAGATATAAGTGAAAAGATGGAAAAAGTAAAAAATATAAGTGATGTGATAAAAAAAAAGTAAACAATAATAGGAATAGTGTAAAAAATAATTAAAAAAATAATAATAAAGTGAATAGTAATTTCTAAAAAATGTAAAAAACAAATGAGAAACATAAGGTGGAACAGACGAAAATAGCAAAATGAGCAACATATAATGGAATAGAGAAAGTATCATTTATTTAAGTTATGGGTCTATATGGATACTAAATAATTATGGATTTAATGTATAGATACATAAAAGTGATTTTAATTTGTTGAGGGACTAAATTAAAATAAAAAATAACTTATTATTATAAGTTCGGGTTCTGGTCTCCCAAACATCAATACATTCATCACACAATTTTGTATTCTCTCAATGAAGAAGAATCAAAGAGATGAGATAATACCATTTTCATAGTTTTAGATAATTAATGATAGGATATTGGATTTTATGTGTTCGTGATGGGACATGTTTATATGTTTATAATAAAGTTTGTAACAGGTACAACTAGTTGACGTTCCAGAAAATGTCACTATTTTCTCAATCACAAGGAAACAGAATTCAACCGATCTCATCCACCGCTGGCAGAGTGTCGCTCCCAAATTCGACAGAGATTTGTTCATCTCATTAATCATTTCAAGGTCTAATGATTCAATGATAACAGCCAACTTCTTTTCACTTTTCCTCGGTGGGATCGATAGATTGCTCCCCTTAGTACAAGAAAGTTTCCCCGAGTTGAAGCTGGTGAGGGAAGACTGCTTTGAAATGACATGGATCCAGTCCATGCTTGTTTTTAATAACTTTTCGGCAGAGTCGCCTGAGCTTTTGGAGCACAGAAATGTTTCCCTTCCGACATACTTCAAAATAAAATCAGATTATGTCCAGAGACCCATTCCAAGATCAGGACTTGAAGGGCTGTGGAGATTTTTTAATGAACCCGAAGCAGAGTCTTCCGGCGTCTTCATGATACCGTACGGCGGAAGAATGGAGGAAATCTCGGAATCCGCCATACCATTTCCTCACAGGGCTGGTAACTTGTACATGCTGGCTACTACAGCCAGTTGGGGTAGAGGGGAGGCTGGAAATTCAAATAGCTACATAGGTTGGGCAAGGAGGGTGTATAGTTACCTGGCCCCTTATGTCTCCAAGTCCCCGAGAGAAGCGTACATGAATTACAGAGATCTCGACATTGGAGTGAATAACGAGGAAGGTGAGACGAGCTATGCACAAGCAAGCGTTTGGGGGAAGAACAATTTCCATCGGCTTGCCGTGGTGAAAAGCGTAGTTGATCCAGAGAATTTCTTCAGGCATGAACAGAGCATTCCGCCTCTGCACTGGCCAAAGAAAGGAGATTAAAATATATTCCCACATGAACTGCTAAGTGCTTTGTTTTGTTTGTTGTATTTGGTTATTATGGATAGGATAATCGTTATGTGATGTTTTTGTTTATGATGGATTGTGAGTAGGTCTATATATAATAAAGCTTGATTGTGATTGTCATTCATAGTTTTGTGAGTATATATATTTTTGGGTCCCATACACATAAAAGACTTTTTTTCATGTTGAAAAATAAATAAGGATAGTTAGTTTGTGTCACTATAACGAGGGACAAAAGTATGTACAATTGTACAATTGAGCTTATATATGTACTTGTAACTAAACGAGTGTATTATAGTACATATAATTGTACCCCAGCTGATAGATGTGCATTTAATGCACTGAACAAAGCTACAAGTGATGTGACATTTTACACTGTTCACGTCACATTGTGCACTGTATTTATCACATATCATCACTGTTCGTGGCATCATGTATTGTATCTATCACATCTCATAATTAACTTGATTTATCTGCGACATTTGTAGATGCTCTAGTACCACCACTCACAGCAGAGAGAACCGGCCACCACCATAACTCCTACATCGTCGAAAAATCTTTTCTCCTCTTTTTCGCGGGAAACTTCAATTCCAACAGTAATGGGGTAACCCAAATCCTCTGTCAAAGATATGAGCCGCGAGAGAGATAGAAGGAGGGAGGTATAGCGTATTGTACATCAAGATGACGTCAGGGCTCTGTTCTCCCGTGTTTCCGCAACCGTTCTCCGCAAGATCCTCTAGAATGGGCCTGCGACATCCTCATAGCCGGAAGCATCGGTGCGGTGGTGGGGAAACCCCAATGACGTGGCAATGGTTCGGATGCAGGCGACAGCCGCCTCTCCCTGGATTGATGGGCCTGTACCACATCCTCAGCCGATGTCCGCCTCCCCCTAGATATATAAGGGTTCATTAAAACCCTAATCTGTCGCCTCATCCGATAGCCCCAGCGGCGGCCTTCACTCACCAATTGACGGTTGAAAATCACCTCTGCCCCCTCCACACCTGAAACCCACGCCCAAATCGAACCGCCCCTGCCCCATTCACGCTTGAAAACCACGCCCAAATGGAACCACTCTCTGCCCCCTCTTTATCCAACGTCTCCATCGCACCCCGTCGTCGTCCACTATAAATCTTTATCGTCTGCCACAGTTTAACACAGCGGAAGAAGAACAGAGCCTTCATGCTCTGCCGCCGTGGTCTGCCCCTCCGTTCACCACCACATCCGCAAACCCCCAAAAAATCCTTGTTGCTGCGTCCATGCTACCTCCTGTCCCTTAGCATTGCCTCCACGCTCAGAAAATTTTCCGATTGCCCGATCCCAAAATATTTAGCAGATCAAAATATGAAGAGATAATTGAGTGTGAGAGACAGGTACTGAGAGAGATGTGAGAAGCTTTCAATTCAAAGTAAAATGGATGTCTTGTCAGAGCGGCTAAATATGTTTTACTGTTCATGTAGATGATTGAGCTTAATTGAAATCTACTAATCTCTTCAAATAAGTTAGTTGTGTTATACATATTTTAAATTGAAAAGAAAGCACACTGTTAATCGTATATGTGCGTGTGCAGATTGAAGAGAGAGATATAGCTGTAAAACACAACACCACATTGCAACCACACGCCTCGTTCATGACTTGTTCACTCGCTGAAAACCAGAAATTATACCACTCCACCTCTGAAACTACCTCAACAACATCTGCCAGAACTATAGGAGAAGACTCACCATTGCACAACTCTTCACACACCACCATTAACAACACTCCACTGCACATCCCCGTTGTGAATCGAAACCGCCGCGCCGGAATCCAATTCAAATCCACAGCGCACAGCACAATCACTAACACTTTTCATAAATATTCTCTTTATTCAAAACAGACCTCACAATATTCCGTAATACCCTTCAATATATTGCATTAAACCACGTGCAAAAATGTGAGTCGTAGATGGAGGTAGTATGAAATATGTAAACCTATGTTTTAAAAAGCGGATGAGACTGGCTACTTGGACAACATACCGAACGGTTGGAAAGTGTTGGATTGTTCTTTCCCTAAAGTGCCCAAAAAATGGTTAAAAGCAGCAAAAGCGGATCGGACCGGTCACTGCTTGGACCGGTCAACTAGACGTTTTTGTTTTATTTTAAATAATTTGTGGTTTTTTTTTTTCAATTTATAACTTTCACTCAAATTCAATTTATAAATTTTGGTTTCTTATTCTATATAATCCCAATCGTGTTTTCTATCTTATTCTTCGCCAAATTCTTAATATATTATTTCCACATATTTCTACTAAGACGTCTATGAAATTTGGACTTGAAATCATGAGATCAAGTTTAAATGGTGTTAATGTGGATATTCTTTCAAATTAAATATTTTTATTTTGTTAATCGTAGACATTTGATGAATTTCTTATATATTTGATATTTTAAAGATATTTGATGAATTTAATTTTATATATTTGACATTTTTAAGATATATGGTGGACTTATTTTAGTAAAATATTAACATTTAATTTAGATAGTTAAAATTCAACTTTAAATAACAATATTAGATGTATATTTATTTAACTTTTATCATAATTTGTACATAGAATTTATTAAGTATCTTTTACCTTTGTAGACTTTCTTCAATTGATGTAAGGAATGAATGAATCAATTCCTAGATTGTGGCTACAACTTGGTTCTTCTTGTGAAGGATCCAAATGTATCCCCTCTAAAGTAATCCACCGATTGGATTAACAACACAAATTCTACACTTTTGCTAGTAATGTAAAAATATTTTTTTATCGATAAATGTTAGTTGTTAGTAATTAGAACTTAGTTCACCAAGTCTCCTTACACCTAAGAATATCTCCAAGTTCACCCTTATATCTCCCTCCTAATTCGTTCCCAAAGGGAATCGAACCAACGTCACTTACTCAAGTGAGGAGCCTGGTGGCCAGGTGAGCTAGCTCACCTGGTTGCTAGTAATGTAAATTGTTTATATCAATTGATATTATGAACTAATGCAGAAAGAAGTAGAGTAGAATACGTATGACTCATGAAGAAAGAATATATATATGTATACATATTCTTATCCCACTAACTCACGTAGAGATAAATTTCCTAAATTATCTCAACCACCACTTACCAATTAATTAATCGGTAATCTCTTATTTCAAAAAATTAGTGGGTTTATTTAAATAAAATACTGGACTTTCAAATTATAATTTATACAAGCCCAACTACTTAAATTTAAACAACCCAGCTAATCTAATAATTCCTTTAACATTATTAAATAAATTAATTAAATAATCAAATTATTTAATTATTAGTTAATTGATAAATGTCATTTATCCAAATTAAGGTGTGATCCTTTAGGTTCACTATTAACTCTAGCAGTAGGTTTACAACACTTGTAACTATTAAATAATAATCATTATATTAATTACTCTCATTAATTAATTTATTTGAAATTAACTAATTAATTTCAAGAACCTACTAATCACTGTAACATCTAGCAAGTAGCGTGATCGTCTGGTGTATAGTGAAATAGCAAGTAAACCTGTAAATTAACGAGTAACATACACGTAATGTCCTTCTAACAAATAATCTCCCAATTGAGTCTAGAGTAGGAATATCAGTCGAAACTCTACTAACTCAATAATTATGTTTACATTTCATATTACAATGATTCATTATGATTAATGCACAATATAGATAAATTAAAAACAATCATTATGATATAATTTTCAATTAGATTGTTTACATTCAAAATATAAAGAGTACAATTATCAAATCAAATTGGTGCGCTGGGCACATTACTCTAACATCTCATATGTTATGTGTTAGATACCTCTACGGAAATATGAGGAATGTTGGTTTTAGAGGCCAAGCATTTAAGAATGCCTTGTACAAAGCATTAAAGACCACTACCAAGAATGAGTTCAACAGGAGAATGAATGACATTAGTGAGTTAAGTCCAATGCTTTTTCAGTAGTTAAGTGATAAACCTCCAGAACATTGGAGTAAATCACATTTTAAAACGGATCCTATATGTGATATGGTTATGAATAACATTTGTGAGTCATTTAATGCTGTCATTCTACCATCAAGAGAGCTACCTATCATTAGTATGTTGGAGTGGATCATGGATTGGTTAAGGGCTAGAATGCAGAAGCACAGAGACAGAGCAAGGAATGACAAGAAGTGGCAAGGTTTATTATGTTCTAAGATCATTGTTCTAAAAAATCGGCCAAAAAAATCGTTCGGGCCTTTAGTCGGCGTCTAGACGCCGACTAATCGAGTCTAGGCGCCAAGTCGCTGACTAACATGGTCTTTGATTAAGCGCTGAATTTTTTTTATTTTTTTCTTTTTTTCTATTTTGAACAAGTCAAAGATATACAATTACCATTAAATTAAAAATAATTTGATTTTGAGCCTCCAAAATTTTGCTTGTAATTAATTCAATGAGTAACAAAATTATAATTGAGCCCAAATAATTCATCAATTTAATTCATGAGCCCAAACTAATTTTTTTAATAAAATATCAATACAAATAATAATTTCATAATTAAGCTCAATAAATTTAATTTTGTATAAATAATTGCATGAAATATTACAAAATAGATAATTAAAGTACATTAATTTATGCATATTATATTACTAATTTATTAAATTATTTATTTTATTACCATTTAACTGTTTCCGACTAGTCCCCGACTAGTCGCTAGACCCTAGTGTTCTGACAGACTAGCGACTAGCGACTTTTAGAACACTGCCTAAGATTCATAGGGTCATTCCAATGAAGACTGATAACACTCATTATCAGATCAGAATGGTTGATGGAACACAATATTCAGTAGATCTTGAAAAAATGAATGTAAAAGGTGGGATTTGACAGGAATCCCTTGCATACATGCCACAAGAGTCATTTACTACAAAGGTTTGATAATAGAGGACTTCACACATAGCTGCTACCGAGTTAATACCTGCAGCATTGTATATGATCACACCATATTGCCCATCAATGGAAAAGATGAACGGGAACCTGCAAGTGCATAAATTATTTCTTTTATTAATTACTCCCTCCATCCCAGTATAAGTTGCTCATTTTGTCATTTTCGTCTGTCCCACTATATGTTGTTCATTTGCTTTTTTACCTTTTTTGGAAACTACTATTCACTTTTTTATTATTATTTTCAATACTTTTTACACTATTTCCATTACTTTTTCACTTTTCTTCATCACATCACTTATACTTTTTCACTTTTTCCATCACATCACTTATATTTTTTCACTTTTACCTTAATTTGTGTGCCCAAAAGCAACGAATAACTTATATCGGGACGGAGGGAGTATTTATTTTATGATATATATATTCACAACTTGTTCTTCTTCTTCTTCTTCTACAGGTATCACACCTCCACTTCCCCCCAAGTATTGGTAGACAAGCAGGGAGACTACCAAAGGCCAGAAGAAGAGAGTCAAATGAAATTGTTAATAAGAAGAGGAAGGTAAGCAAAGGAAGAACTGGAAATCCAAATGTGGTGATAAGAAAGAAATCTTCTCTCAAATGCAGCAAATGCCTCCAACCTGGGCACAATAGAAGGAGTTGTAAGAATAGGGTAATAATTATTCTATTTTTTTCTATTGTTTATGTATTGGTGATATTTTGTGTTAATTAATTTTCTTCTTATTAGGAGAGTGATGGACAAGTTAGTGGACATGCAAGAACAAAAAAAAAAAGAACAGAGAGAGTTAAGTCAAGGGTATGCATCTATGATTCTTTAAGAATTTTCTATGCAAAGAGAGTTAAATCATATCTCTTTTTAGGTGCAAACTGACGAACAGGGGGATGAAGGGGTCCAACAAGATGAACAAGGACAACAACCATTGTTGACTGAGGAGATTGATTTTCTTGGCTACCATAGCCAATTTGAAGACTATTTAATGTTTCATAAAGAAGAATTTCTGGCACAAGTTGAAGCTGATGACATTCATGTGGAAGCAAGTGTTCAAGCTGAAGATATTCAAGCTAGTATTCAAGATGCGGATATTCAAACTAAGGAAGCAAGTAGTGTTCAATTGGAAAACATTCAAGCTGGTATTAAAGTTGAAGTTGGTGGTACTCATGTGGAAGCAAGTGGTGTTCAAGATGAGGCTGAGGGATTTCAGTGGTAGCTGATTGTGTTGAAAATGAAGCTGAAGGTATTCAAAGGGAGAATGATTTAAATAAAAATGAAGGTACTTACATTTATTAAATTGTATATCTATTTTGCTTTGGATTTCGTATGTAACTTCATGATTTAATATCATTTATATATAGGAAGGTGATTCTATTTTATGAAGATTTTTTTAATAACTGATTTATTTTCTCTACTTCGTACCATATATGGTTAATATTTTGCAATAGTTTTGGTGCTCATCAAATACTCATTTTTCATCGCATGAGTTAGACACAATAATTTATCTACTTAATAGTAATCTCCAATTTTTTTAAAACAACACCAATAAATTGCATTTTTACTTCTTTGATGGCAGGATTTACCAATACAACTTACACAAAAGAATAATCGATATTCTTCTAATAATAAAGTATTATTATATTAAATAAATTTAACACACGCAAAACAATAGTATAATGACCTATTGTACTTTGTCACTTTCGTCAATTCTATTACGGTGTATAAAATTATTTTGCAAATACTTTACATAATGCCTTTGGTATAATTAACTATACTTTAATTTATCATTAGTGCATTATATTATAAGTTAGATCATCATGACTAAAACTAATAAAAAACTCACATAGGTGGCTCCCAATGTTTGCTCCATTAATTACTTATGATGATTAATAACCACAAGTATCTGTTATCTGCATTAGTACACAAACTACTTAACAACTAGTATTAGTTACACCATCGAAACAACAATTGAGGGTTAGATATAAATCCCAGCCACATAAACACATTCAATAACTGGATAGATAAAGTATGTTATTGTATCTAGTTATCTACCATCGAAATCAACTGAAATAGGGTCTGTGAACCACTCCACAATCTTCATCTTGTATTCTCCCAAATCATTTACCGAAAATAAAAAATTTCAGATTATTGGATCTCTTTAATTCCTTTTCCATAAGATAGCACAACACAATACCACAATCAACCGAGCTTTCGCCTTGCTGCGGACAAACCCCCGGTGTTGCCTTTGTTTCCTTTTTTATAAGCAACTGATGTCCATTTTTGTAGATCTTAAACACATTATTCAGAATCATGACAACAAAATCAACTTACACATGTATACATGGAGATATACATTAAATTGTCACATAAATTAAGTAATCAATTGTATCCAATATACTTCATTTATTTGAAACTCAACTTTGTTACGAGTGAGTTTTCCACTTTCAGACAATGATTCATATCTACGTACTCTTCCATAATTACTCTTTCGTTTGCCCCGACGGATGCCCTGCGTGTTATCTCCACATTTTTTTTGTCGTCGTGAAGTTTGTTCCTACTAAGCATGCTACTTTATTAACTATTCTATTTTTTCATTCCAGTTACTCCTATAATGGAGCTTCTCTATTGGGCACTAACATTTATCGGATGACTCACTAGTTTGCATCACGACTGCTTTTCATGTATATGAAATGAATGGGTACGAATTTTTTTAGAATTCCTGTTAGAGATGTCTATGTTTACTACTAATGGATAAACAATCAATATATTTTTCATCACGGTATATCCAAACAAGATTTGAGGTGTCAGATCTATCGACATAAACAACTAATACACTACATAAAGAGCACTCATGCGACCAACTTATAGTGTCATACCTCTATGCGCATTCTTTTTACTTTTTCCATGCTCGAGTCTAGTATCCATATCTGGAAAATAGATCATTATTCGATGTTTAGGTTTAATTTGTGGAGCATTATCAACTATGAATCATATATAGTTATGCATATACACATATTATTTCAATTATAGCAGTACAAATGACAAAATACCCTCTAGGCATTTGTTTAACCACCCATCTCTGTCTTATTATCGAATTGGTGAATACAAAGACATATAGAGTATCTACTTAATTATGTTTACATATCACATAGCGATAACTTTCCTACATATAAGGGCATTACTGAATCATTCATGACATATAATGTCATCCCGTAGTAAGTTCCAAAAGCAATAAATATGAATTACACTATAACCATACAAAAATAATTTGGTAAGCCCAGACATGGTTTGAATGTGCATTTGAAATTCGCATCTACCATTCTATGATTCATTCTATGGTTTATCAGTGTTTCAAGTTTTATGTGTCCAGGTATACTAGGTATGAATGACATTCCTAAATATTTCCACAATAACACACATTGTTTTAGTGTATGATTTTAATGGCACTTTTTGGTATCTACTTAATAATAGCAACACATCTTACAACATATCAAATGCTATCTAACCATTCGTCAATCAAATATTAACTACCATAATAGATTTTCCAATTCTCTCATTTTGAATATACATTTTCTAAACCATCACTATTTTTACTCAGACCTCTAAGTGCATCATATGCAACATACATATATATGGCATAGACTTACAGAAACACTTATCACTGGTACAGAGGGGCATATGATAATCCATGTTTATTTTAAATCATTCATATCAAACATCTACCCTGATATATCTTTCAGGAATTGTAGGAGCATGAACTCCTTAGTTGCAGTATGGTAGCTACTTACTCTATTCCATTTGGGAATAGTAGAAGCAGTAGCTCATTAGCTACATTTTTTTCCAGTCAAACCGTGTTCTAATTCACTTATTACTTAGCATTTGTGTTAACCATAACATCATATATATATATAAACTGCTTATTACACCAAGATAAAAATATCTTTAATATAACAAAAAATGAATTCTTACCACAATATTTCTTAAACTTTGGACGATTATTTCTTCTAACCTTCGAATCAGTATATTTTTGTTCCTCACTGTTTGATTCTTCCATTTTTTATGCACGCTTTTTCCCTGTGCCCATAACTGAAAACAGCAGCAGCCCTAGTTAACAAAAGAAACTGAAATTAAAATATTTTTGCACAAAGATTAAATTATTTGTGGCGTTGTACAGATGATATGCATGTGACACAAAATATATCTATTTTATCGATCATACACTATAAATGATGACATTCTAGGGTTCGTGACGTCTCTTCCTTTACTAAAATAACCACACCCACTTCTCTGGTGATCTACGTCTAACCTAGAGAATACCTGAGCGACAGAGCCCCGCTATAAGCTCTAATCTTTGGAATTCCACTGAACGGGTTTTTGTTGCTCTCTAAATGGTGATTCAAAAATTTTTAATACAATATAAGGGGTATAGGCGTTGGGGTTCGAAGATGAGCTCTGATAAGACACCTATCTCCGCCTTTTTCAATTTTTTGTTGCATAGGTCACTATAGGAGCTCAACATGTTAGTGTCTCATGAAATATTAATGAAAGTATCGTTCTTAATTAAATAGTCTAAATTGGTCTTGGTTGTTATTCAAAAATTGTTTTGGTTCTAGTTATATTTTTGAGTTAAAAAGTGACTCTAGTTGTGGTTCCCCCTAATTTAAAAGTGTAACATGAATAAAGTGTTACGTAAAGTCAATTATGTTGTAGTAACAACTTGATTATTGTTGTGAACAGGGTCCAATTAAAGGAGAATTTGGCTAATTCGAATCATATCCGGAATGGAGTTTATTCGACTAGTATTGCGTACCAGAAGATTAAAAATAACAAAAGACCGGGAGAAGTAAATGAAGTGAAGACAAAAGTGTTCAAATGGTTGTGGAGTTCAGATGCACCAAGGCTGGTAAAGACGGTGTAGAGTTCCGGGGCTGAATGCAATTTTGCAAACAGGAGGAAGAAACAGTATCTCACCATTTTTTTCAATTTTCAATTTTCTACTTTCTTATAGAATAATTTAAATGAGTGGCTGGATGTGAAGTTGGTGATTCATAGAAATTTTATCATTAACTTTCTCCTATATGGAGAGTGCATAGGAAAGGGTAAGGCTAGGAAAATTGTGTGTACTATTTTGATTGGTTTGACGTAGATGATTTGAAATACCCGAAACAATGTTGTGTTCAATGAGGAGAAGACGGACGAAATTAGTTTTATGGAAGAACTGAAAATGAGATGTCGGTCATGGATTAAAGTTAGAAACCAAAATTTGAGAGACTTTTCTATATCAGATTGGTTGATGAATCATTGTTGTGATGTATTGATAAGGAGTTTAAAGGGTCTTAAAATTTTGTAACATCGATCTGTGTACTTTGTAAAAGCCCTTGTATGCACCAGGTTTAACGTGCAATTTAAGAGTATTTTAAAAAAGTTAAATCATTTATTATTAAAAAGTCACACTTATTATTACTGAAAAATATAATTTATTTTTATTGATAATACGTTTAACTTTTCAGTAATATTTTGTTTAACTTTTTTAAAAATGAACTTGAGTTTCACGGTACACTTGATGCACAAGAGACTTACTCTTTGTAAAAATATTTTGTAACTTTATACTCCCGAAATGAAGTAATTAATTATATATTTCACTGCTAAAAAAATCATCGTTAAGGGTGATTGTTATCACAAATCACTCTTACAATTAATAATAGAGGCAAATTGAGTAGATATTGTGTGAAAATAGTTAATGATAAGTTTATCATGAAATTGTTTTAATGTATCAAATATTTGGTCAATTGTATCAAAATATTCATTTGATGTATCAAAAGTTGAAGTCAATATATAAATTTTATTGACCTCAACTTTTGATACACCTGATGAGATTTTTGATATAACTAATTAAATATTTGATATTTTAAAATTTGTTCATGATAAGCTTATCATGAACTATTTTCATAAAATACTTCCGCAGGCAAATTTGGTCAAGGTTAGAACATTAATTAATTTGATAAAATTTACAACTCCCTTCTAAACTAATTCTCACTTGATCATATATTTGACCATAGCACTTTTATATAATTAATTTAGTCAACTATGGGACGTACGTCATGAATAAAACAGATAATATAGATATCATTGACTTTCCCGAATGGAACTTAATTAGCAGTATGAACTTTGAGAAAATACGCAGAAGTTTCACAATATATATATCATAACTTACACACAAAGTAACATATTGATTTGTCATCTTATAAAATAAAATTGAAGGGAAGTTACACTATCATTTATTTAATAAAAATCGACTACGGAAATGTCACTTTCAATTAACCATGATTCATGTGGCCCATATATATCCTCATCACGATAATATGTAGAAAATGATTATGAGATTCTTAATTATCACATAACCAAAAAAGAAAAGAAAAAAGAAAATTACAAAATGGTTCACAAAATTGACAAAAATTTTAAATTGATTCTGTGCAGAAAAAAATATACTTCTGTGCAGGAAAAAATTACATTTCTGTGCAGATATTGTGAACTAATTTATAAATATAACTACTTTTTTGAATAAATATGTAAGTCACCAAAAAAAAAAGTTGTGCAAACTTGATGCACGAATTTGGAATTTGTGCAACTCACCGAGCCTGACCTGCAAGTCTTATTATGTTTGAACGCATTGAATGACACTATAATTAATTAGGGTGAATTTATTTAATTAGAGATGTTGGCAAATTTATTATTCAAAATAGGAACAAAGATAGGGGTGTTATAAAATAGAAGCAGTCGGTTGTGGAGGTGCCGACTGAGTAAACGAGAATGCGTGAATGAAAATGCATCAAAGGTTGAATTAAATAGAATTTAAATATGTTGTAAATGCAACCAAAATACACCACATATCAGCCAATAGTGATCATATCCTCTCAAATATGTGGGACCAAGACACTCAAGTGAGACCAAAAGACCACACAATTAATTATGTACAAATTAAAAATAATGTCAAGATCATTTATAATATTAAATTAATATTTTATATGTATATTATTGTTAAATACCATAATATACTTAATTTTCAATTTCTATTTATTTTTACTCACATCTAATTTTACAATAAACTTATACTCAATTTATGGTATATGATGACCTAAATACTCTTATAAAATGAGTATAAAAGAGTTAACTTATATGAATTGAGTCCCATCGAATTATAAAGTTTATTTTTATTATATTTAATTTATTTAAAGTAGTATACTTCTATGAAAAAATTATATTGTGTTACATAATCTAAGCAAAAATATTTAAAGTTGTCTCCCTATAAATAGTATAACAGTTTATATTATTATGATATTAATTTATAATAGTATCAGTAATTATACATAATATTACCACAATTTATATTGTAGTAATAAGGATAAAAATATTGTAATTATAAATAATATCGCAATTTTAAATGTACGAAAATATCGATAAATATATTGAAACAAAGGATTTATACTATTAATTAAAAATAACAAATACTGTTAAAAAAATATATTTGCATTCCAAAATACACTATTAAAAAATATATTTATTATTGAAAATAAATTCTATTTTGGAGGTATAAGTATTTTTTATCTTATTCACGTATACATATTTATCATAATACATTAAAAATTTACCATATAATATTTTTTTCCGGAAGTGATTAGCTCAAAGTCATACATTGTATTGTATGATATTTAATTATATTTAATTTATTGCTAATGTTGGTATCATGTGGAGTAATAATAATATTGAAGTAAATTAATTCACAAAACGCAATGACTTTTCACCTATGTTTGCTGCAATGCCTTGAGATGTCAAATTATGCTATGTTCAATCGTAAACTGACACACTGCCCAAAAGAAAAGAATCTCTATGCATTATTTCATATGACACGTCTCCAGTGTTTTAGATTGATAAACATACAACTTTTCCCCCTATTTTGATAAAGTAATTTGAAAATATCTATATTTATATAAATTTGCCATTAATTAGTTAGAGCACTCCCAACGTTGCCTTAAATTTTAACTCAAACGGCTTTTTGCCGTAAAATATGGGATCCAAGGGGGAGATTTTTTTTAGACGCAAAATACCATTTGTGAACAATTTGTCACACACTGTTCACAACCGCAAACTTTTTTTTTATTTTTTTATATTATAAACACTTTATTTAATTGTTTTATTATGTAGTTAATTGTTTAGGTAAATTTAATATTATGTATTGAATTAAATTTATTTATAACATTATGTGATATAAATATTAAATATTAAAATATAAATAATTATTGTATTTTTAAAAAAATTAAAATTGTAACTAATTAAAAGAAATATCAAATTTAAATTTAAAAAAAAAAGTTACAAAATAGCAAATAAAATCATAGAACATAAAAAAAATACAATGCTAAAATACAATAAGAAATACATAAATAAATTGTTTTAAAATAAGAATATTCTAAAAGAATATTCCTGTTGAGTTAAGATTTGAGTTTTATGATTGGATGTGATTTTACTATTAATAGCAAATTTAGTGTCAAATAGGTGTATTTGAGTTCAAAAAGTTGGGAATGCTCTTCATGGCAAAACTTAGGTTTGAACGTTTGAATGACAATGTATGTATCACTAATTAACCGTACTTGGGTTCACTATAAAAAACACGCGTTTCAGCGACCGAATTAGCGACCGCTTTTTGGTCACTAATAACGTTTAGCGATCGAATTAGCGACCACTTTAGGCGGTCGCTAAAACAGTGGTCGCTAAATTTAGCGAGATTTAGCGAGCGCCAAAAGCGGTCGCAAATTTTAATTTAGCGACCGCAGAAAATGGTGGCAATTTTTAATTTAGCGACCGCCTTTTTTGATTTAACGACCGCCAATGGCGGTCGCTAAATTTTTAGCGTAAAAAAAAATTTGGCCAAGCTGGTTCGAACCTAGGCTCTTCCTAGGGCTCGAACCACTTGGCCAATGACTCAATAGCTTAATTATGGTAGCGCATTGTGTATATGAGCCTTCATAGGCTCTGTATAAATGTTACATTAAATGCGCACGGAGGGAGTCGAACACGCGACCTCTGGGCAACTCAGAGGTGGCGTGTTCCACTCAGGCACTTCGCGTTATTATTCATTTTTATGCAACTAATTGTATATAACTCCAAATTGAGTCACGTTTTTTTTTAAATTCATAAATTAATTCCTTTTTATTTCTAATTTATTTATATATATGTTTGTTTAAAAAAAAATTTTATAAATTTAATATTTTACACTACTAAAAAATTTTATTTGTAAGTTTTTTTATACATTTAATTGTATATAACTCCAAATTGAGTCCCGTTTTTTTTAAATTCACAAAATTAATTCTTTTTTTATTCTAATTTGTTTATATATATATATATATATATATTTCAAAAAGTTTTTTAATTTTATAAATTTAATATTTTACACCATAAAATATTTTTATTTGTTAATATTTTATGCATTTAATTGTATATAACTCTAAATTGAGCCACATTTTTTTAAATTCATCAAATTAATTCTTTTTTTGTTCTAATTTGTTTTTATATATATATATATATATCAACAATTTTTTTTTTAATTTTATAAATTTAATATTTTACACCTCTAAGATATTTTTATTTGTTTGTATTTTATGCATTTAATTGTATATAACTCTAAATTGAGCCACATTTTTTTAAATTCATCAAATTAATTCTTTTTTGTTCTAATTTGTTTATATATATATATATATATATATATCAACAATTTTTTTTAAATTTTATAAATTTAATATTTTGCACCTCTAAAATATTTTTATTTCTTTGTAAAATTAGAACATAATAAAATATTCAATAAGAAAAAAAATTAGCGACCGCTTTAAGCGGTCGCTAAATTATACTTTAAATTTAGAGACCGCCTAAAAGCGGCCGCTAATCTATATTTTAAATAATAATTAATTGGGGTAAAAAATTAGCAACCGCCAAAGGCGGTCACTAAATTACTTTAAATTTAGAGACCACCTAAAGCGGTCGCTAAACTATATTTTAAAAAATCATTAATTTAATAAAGAAAATTACGACTGCCTAAAGCGGTCGCTAATATTATAATTAGCGACCGATTAATAGGCGGTCGCTAATTTCGATCGCTAAACACCTTAATTTAATAAAAAAATTGCGACCGCTTTAGGCGGTCGCTAATTAGTTAAAAGCGGTCGCTAATATTATAATTAGCGACCGGTTATTAGGCGGTCGCTAAATTTCGGTCGCTAATCAACTTAATTTAATAAAAAAAATTGCGACCGCTTCAGGCGGTCGCTAATTAGTTAAAAGCGGTCGCTAATTTTCGGTCGCTAAAACGCGCGTTTTTTTGTAGTGGTTGTCTTAAAACAAGTGAAACACAAATTGAAATAGAGTCGCAATAGTAAGATAAATTGAGCTTGTTTGGTATAATTCATAGAGAATTAATTTGATGAATATTATATATATATATATATATATATATATATATATATATATATTATGTGTGTACTTTGGTAACATTCACGCCCAGGGTGTGTAATCCATAATCACCCCTATGAAATGATAGAAAATTGTGTCGACCCAATTGTAATTTTTTTGACTAAATACATAAACAAATAAATAAAATCATTTGTTTTTAGAAAAATTTAAATAAATGATTGAATTCGCCAATTTTTATAAGTTCGTACAGATTTACACTTAGAGAGCTTTATTCTCTAATAAGAGCACTCTAAAAAAACTATCTAAGTAAACCTCCAACTTAGAGAGCTGTTAATAATAGCTCTCTAAGTCCAAAGCCATTTAGAGAGTTGTTAATAACAGCTCTCTAAGTTCAAAGCCTCTTAGAGTCACTTATAGAGCTGTTAATAACAGCTCTCTAAGTCTAAAGTCAATTAGAGAGTTGTTATTAACAGCTCTCTAAGTGAGAAGTTTACTTAGATTGCTTTCTTTTAGAGAGCTCTTATTAGAGAATAAGAGTTCTCTAAGTGTAAATCTGTATTAGTGGTAAAACTCTTTTAATGAATCATTTTTTACTGTCGCAAAGTAATGCTTTAGATTTCCACTAAAAGGAAACGTCAGTTATATTAAGTTGTCACCCCATTAAATTTTTTGTTAATAAATTTTATTTTCAATTATGAGCGTCATATTTTATTCAATTATATTGGTCATTTATATTGTAATCAATGGATTTAATTGAGGTGAGGTCCTATGATTATTGTATATTAATTGATGGGGTTAATACCAAAATTGTCCCATAACTTTTTCACCTTTTCAATTTGATCTAATAACTATGTAAAATTTCAATTTAGTCCTATAAATATTTAATGTTTCAATTTAGTCCCATAACAATTCAAATCTAACCAAAATAATCTCCAAGTCGCTGAAAATGACATAAAACGACGTCGTTTTACTCACGTGCCGGTCACGTGTTATATTTTCCGATGAAATTTGCTCAAACAGCGGAATTGTTATGGGACTAAATTAAAACATTAAATAGTTATGAGACTAAATTGAAATATTACATAGTTAATTGACCAAATCAAAAAAGTGAAAAAGTTATCGGATGATTTTGGTATTAATCCCCTAATTGATGAGTAGATACCAAATAGCTAGCACTCAATCATTGGGATCATTGGGAACACTAATTGAGATACTATATTTAGCAAGGATGCAAATGGCGCTTGGCGGCCCCCAGCGGCCGACGCCTAGTTCAAATCGGCAGAGAAAAATGGTCAGGGTATTAGGCCCTGCCTAGGCGGTCTTAGCAGCTATTGGTCCCGAAACGAGTATAATCAGTGTATGGGGAGAATCCACTGATGTCAGATTTTCCAAAAATATCAGGAAAATGCTCTGACATAACTCAATCAGGAAGATCCTGAAGTTACTCATTAACTGATGTCCAGGGGCAGCAGGGACTGATCAGTCAGGAGACTAATAGGCTGAGTCTGAGTGTTGTGCTCTCGGAAGCTCAGTAGAGATAGCCCACCTACTGACCGCTTAAGAAGCTAGTCAGTAGGATAGTTATCTCAATAAGCTAGAGTTACGTGCGGAAGTGAGCACATAAGTTTCTACTCATTTTAATTCCTGAAAACTGATTTCCGTTTTGCTTAGAAAATAGTTGTTAAAGTTGGTGCACTGATTAATGCTCAGGAGAATTGGTTTCTCCTGAAATTGTAAAACTTATGTTGAATGTTCAATTTAATATGAATGATAGTTATGATCCTGATCAAGAATATAAATCAGCACTCAGGGTGTTTTTAACGTGGTTCGGAGATAATGAACTCCTACGTCCACGGCCTGATTTAACAGGAAGCGATCCTCTTCCACTGAAGATCGTTGCTTGTTTTTAGCGTGCCCAGGTGCACGAATAGCCTCCTTCCTCTCTAAGGAACTCGACCCCTAGACGTTTTACAAGTCCTAGTCCTTCCCACCAACCTTCTCACACACTGAGGGGTTTGGTTTTCTGATTTCCAACTAAGTGTGATAGTCCTTGCAATTCTAAACAATGCTAAGGATAAGGACTATTGATCTAAGCAAATACAGAGTATGAATCCTACTACAACACTAGGGAAATTTAATTGCAGAGTGTTGCTTGTGTTTTGCTTTGAGCACTTGGATTCTGGAGATTTTCAATATCTTTGAAATTTCCCGTAACCTTGAATGGGAGCAAGGTCATTTGTATTTATAGGGGAGATTCAAAATAGATACGTTGGAGGAGATCTTTTCGAATCTTCCTATTTTAGATAGGTGCAGGCTAGCTTGTACTTGATTTGACTTTTCCCATATTCAGTATGGAAATTCTCTGATCCGCCGCCTGCAAGTTTGAGGCGCATTAAATGCGGTGCAGTCTCTGTACGTACGTGTCATCTCCTCACTGGTTGTTTGTCCAACGACTAGTTTGTCGACTGACTTTATGATTTCTCGTACATTCAAAACTCTGAGTCTCTCGTTCTTTACTCAAAATAAATGTTTGTCTTTATACGGAGTTGCTGACATTCCTTTTGTCCTTGGAGGTTAGCATAAATGCTAACTCTCTATTGCACGTGTAACCATTTCTTTTAGGACTTACAAGTATCAGTGAAGATGATACTCAGCCCAATTACTCAGGTTACACTTGCCCTCACTGAGTGAGTCCTGACCTGAGCATGCTTAGTGTACTCAGTAGAAATATCATCAGTAGAAATCTTCAGGATGACTCTCTCAGCTTCAGGACGATCTTCAAGTTCTTCATCATCAGCTTCAGGTCAGTTGTCTTCAGGACGAACTAGACCTTCAGGATTGGATGCTCTTCTGACTTCAGATCTTGTGGATGTCTCCCTCAATCTTCAGTCTTCAATGCGTTCCCCCTGAACTGAATGCATGTGAATAAAAAATCTATTCTAACTTGTCTATCCTGAAATCTATCATCCTGGCCAACTATACTTAGTTAAACCATCAAGGGGTTTTGGGATCTAATCAAAATCCTCAAATTGCATTCCAACAGCGGCCATAAGGAATAGGCGGAAATTAGCTCAACCTTGGTTGATGATGGTGTTGTTGAAGGAGACTGTTATGGGTGCAAAGAAAGTGAAATATAGATAAGATGAGCAAGTACTGCTGATTAACTGAACATTATACTATCAGCTGAAGGTAGTCAGCTGATAGGTCTGCTGATGGTCATCTGATAGGGTTAGCCGAGATCATCTTGGAAGTCTAATGAGGTCATCAGGAAAGTCAACTAAGTCATCTGGTATATCAGCGGAGTCAGCTGAGGTGTCAGGATGACTGGTCAGGATAGTCAGTCAGGATGATTGATCAGGTCAGGATGATGGTCAGGACTGGTTAGTCAGGATGAAGATCTATTGATGATATCAGCTGATGAAGATCTACTGATGATTTCAGCTGATAAAGGTCTACTGATAAAGGTCTACTGATGATATCAGCTGAGTACTCAGACTCAGCTGAGGACATATCATATCAGCAGACCTAAAAAGGAGCATACTGACTCCAAGTCAGGAATTAACCAAGAATCAGTTACGAAGCGGTTTAAACTTCCAAGTTGGACAACTGGCGATCAGTTTTAATAGAATCAAAACTGAAAAACAGTTGGGCTCTAATCATTATTCTTTTTCGGTTGCAATTGTAGCAGTTACTTTTGGGTGGTTACAAACTCAAGGATTAATTCGGGTTCTCTGAGGTGCATCTTCCTGGGATATCCAAAAGGTGTCAAGGGTTATAGATTGTGGTGTCTTGAAGCTGGACACAAGAAGTGTATTGTCAGCAGAGATGTGATTTTCAATGAGAAAGTTATGAGATATGGTACATCTGAAAATACTGCGGATGCTGAGGATAACCCCATAATCAGACATACACCAGTTCAGGTGGAGCATACAACCAGGATTCTGAATGAAGATCAGGCTCACGACAACTCTGATATCAGGAATCCACAAGCAGATCAGTCTGATGCATCAGCAGATAGTGATTCTGAAGATCAAACTGAAAATTCAGATGAAGAGGGTCAAGATTTGAGAAACTACAGTCTAGCCAGGGATAGACATAGGAGAAGCATTCATCCACCAATCAGGTTTGGGCAGGCTGACATGATCTCATATGCCTTATCAATGGCAGAAGAAGTAGAGTATGAAGAACCTGAAACTTATGCTGATGCAGTGACAAGAAAGGATAAAGATCAGTGGATTTCAGCTATGAAAGAGGAGTTAAATTCACTTGAAAAGAACAATACATGGGCTCTTGTGAATAAAGAAAAAGGGCAGAAGGTTGTCAGCTCAAGATGGATATTCAAGAAAAAATCTGAAATTGGGTCAGATGGACTGGAGCTGATCAGATACAAGGCAAGATTAGTTGCAAGGGGATTTACTCAGAGAGAAGGAATAGACTTCAATGAAGTATTCTCACCAGTTGTGAAGCACTGCTCAATAAGGATCTTATTGTCTAAGGTGAATCAGGATGGACTAGAGTTACAACAGCTGGATGTCAAAACTGCATTTCTACATGGAGAGCTTGAAGAAACCATTTATATGCAGCAGCCTGAGGGGTTCATACTATCAGAAGATGAAGGAAAGGTATGTTTGATGAAGAAGTCATTGTATGGACTTAAGCAAAGCCCAAGGCAGTGGTATAAAAGGTTTGATAGCTTCATGATGTCAATAGGCTTCATCAGATGCCAGTATGACAGTTGTGTGTACCTAGAAAAGCAAGGCTTTGAGGTACTTACATATCTATTACTTTATGTGGATAATATGTTAATTGCTAGCAAAAGTCATGGAAGAATTCAAAAACTGAAGGATAAGCTCAGTTCAACCTTGGACATGAAAGACCTTGGAAGCGCTAAGAGAATTCTTGGTATGGATATTATCAGGAACAAGTCAGCTGGAAGGATGTTCTTGACTCAGTAGGACTACATACTGAAAATCTTGAGAAGATTCAATATGCATGAGTCAAGATCAGTCTCTACTCCTCTTGGGCAACACTTCAAACTGACAGCTGATCAGTGTCCTAAGAGTGATCAGGAAAAGTCTCAGATGAACAAGATACCTTATTCAAATGGAGTTGGAAGCATAATGTATGCCATGGTTTGTAGCAGACCTGATATTGCTCATGCAGTGAGCTTGGTCAGCAGGTTTATGGCTGATCCTGGAAAGGCACATTGAGAAGCTTTCAAGTGGATAATGAGATATCTGAAAGGTTCAGCACATCTGGGATTACTGTTTGAAAGGACTCAGAATATCAAATGACCTCTACAAGGTTTTGTAGATTCTGACTATGCTGGAAGCATAGACACAAGAAAGTCTCTGACTGGATATGTGTTTACACTTTATGGCACAGCTATTAGTTGGAGAGCTGCATTACAGTCAGTGGTTACATTGTCAACCACTGAAGCTGAGTACATTGCAGTGACAGAAGCAGTAAAGAAAGCTATGTGGCTGAAGGGCATTATCAGGGAATTTGGGATCAGGCAAGATGAAGTTACTATGCAATGTGATCATCAAAGTGCCATTCACTTAGTCAAGCATCAGGTCTTTCATGAAAGATCTAAACATATTGATATGAGGCTTCACTTTGTGAGAGATGTGGTGGAAAAGAAGGTAGTCACAATACAGAAAGTTTCAACTGATGACAATGCTGCTGATATGCTCACTAAGGTTATACCAAGTTCAAAATTCAACTACTGCTTGGAGCTGGTTAAGGTACAATCATGGGATGTGCCTTAATTCTACTGTGATGTGAAGGTTAGGTGGAGGCATCTCACTTACTTTGAGGTGGATAATTGTTATGGGTGCAAAGAAAGTGAAATATAGATAAGATGAGCAAGTACTGCTGATTAACTGAACATTATACTATCAGCTGAAGGTAGTCAGCTGATAGGTCTGCTGATAGTCATCTGATGGGGTTAGCCGAGATCATCTGGGAAGTCTACTGAGGTCATCAGGAAAGTCAACTAAGTTATCTGGTATATCAGCGGAGTCAGCTGAGGTAGTCAGCTGAGGAGGTCAGCTGAGGTGTCATGATGACTGGTCAGGATGGTCAGTCAGGATCATGGTCAGGATGGTTGGTCAGGTCAGGATGATGGTCAGGACTGGTTAGTCAGGATGAAGATCTACTGATGATATCAGCTGATGAAGATCTACTGATGATATCAGCTGATAAAGGTCTATTGATGATATCAGCTGAGTACTCAGACTCAACTGAGGACATATCATATCAGCAGACCTGAAAAGGAGCATACTGACTCCAAGTCAGGAATTAACCAAGAATCAGTTACGAAGCGGTTTAAACTTCCAAGTTGGACAACTGGCAATCAGTTTTAACAGAATCAAAACTGAAAAACAGTTGGGCTCTAATCATTATTCTTTTTCGGTTGCAACTGTAGCAGTTACTTTTGGGTGGTTACAAACTCAAAGATTAATTCGGGTTCTCATTCCTATATATATACGCACATATGTATAGAGAACAATCAACACAGAAAATCACATACTTAGAGAGATATCCACACAAATACTTGTAATCTGTATTATCCTTCATTGATTAGTGAGAGAGGTGCCTCATCCGTGGACGTAGATCATTTCTGATCGAACCACGTAAATCTTGGTGTTCTTCAATTTCTTTATTCCAACTGATTTCAAAGAATCATGGTTAACTCAACAGAGACATTGGCTCAACCTCGGGCATGACTTCCGACTTAGAGAGCTTGACGAGGATGATTTCTCATATGATGATGATGAAATAAATGTCGATGCTGAGTTTGAATCTGATGATGAAGAGTGTGTACGTAGAGCTGAACAACAATTGTCTTTAGATGTTCCTCTTAGTTGAACTACTTATTAATTTATTTGTATGATATACTTTGTTATTTTAATATTTTATTTAGCCGTTGAACAATATCATTTTGTGATAGTTTTTAATATTTTTTTGACTTGTTGTGTTTTGTGAAAAATGCATTTGGGTATTAATTATGTTTTAAATTTATAATTTATTGTATAATGTACATTTTTATTAATATATGTTTAGAAAAAAATTTAAGAAATAAAAAATCAAAAATAACTTGGCCCCGCCTAGGCTTCCTTGGCACTTGGCCGCACTCGACCGCTCGACGACCGCCTAGCGCCATTTACACCCTTAATATTTAGAATGTATATATGGTTACGATCCCCATTATACTAAATCGTTAAAAGCTTTCTACCCCCATCAAGAGAGAATACATAGGTCAACTTCAAAAATTTAGCTGAGGAAGGCCATAGAACCACCATCTCCTTCATGTCCGAATATTGACGTGGATACATTTATTTTATAAATCCATTTCTTGATTATTAAGCATGATATTTATCTTATAAATTTTGCATCTAGGATATTATAGGATTTTATATATATACTTGTGTAATTACTAATAAAATCCCAACACTTTTTTCAAATGGGAAAAGTTGAGAATATATTCAATGAGTGGGGATTTAAATAAATAAATTGATCACATTGTTTTACAAAGTTCAAAATTAAATACGAATTTTTTCGTTTGTTAGGCAACTAAAACATTATACTATAGCTTTATGGTAAAATAATTAACACTTATATTTTCCTCATAGTATTAATTTTTATATTAGTTCTAAAAGTGGTATTATTAGTTTACCTTTAAAAGTGATCGACCATTTTTGTTAAAAACCATGATACTCCTTCTGTCCCAAGATAAATTTCACACTTTCCTTATATGGATATCCCAACTCTTTCTTCACACCCCAAAAAAGGAAACAACTCACACTCATAAAAGTCAATAAAGTATACTTTATACTCCCTCCGTATTTCTATAAGTTGCTCGTTGCTTTTGGGCACACGAATTAAGGTAAAAGTGAAAAAATATAAGTGATGTGATGGAAAAAGTGAAAAAGTATAAGTGATGTGATAGAAAAAGTGAAAAAGTATGAGTGATGTGATGGAGAAAAGTGAAAAAGTAATGAAAATAGTGTAAAAAGTATTGAAAATAATAATAAAGAAGTGAATAGTAGTTTCCAAAAAAGGTAAAAAAGCAATGAGCAACTTATAGAAAGACGGACGAAAATGGCAACATGAGCAACTTATAGAAAGACGGAGTGAGTATATTTTATTATTTAATATCATACTCACATTCTTCACTTTTTCTTAATATGATTGAAACTCCACCTATGAAGAAAATGTTGGGACGGAGGAGTAATACTTTTAAGGTCTCATATAGTAAGACTATCATGAAGGGTTGGGTTTGGAGTCAAAATGTATTTCATGAATTTATCTGTCATATTTTTATTTTCTAAATTCTACTTCCAAATCTTTAACATGTGTTTGTTGAATATTTTTAGGAGAAAAAATCAAAGAGGGGCACATTTTCTCTTTGAATTGCAAAGAGAGGAATGTATTCAAAAATTATAAAAATTGCATACCCAAAAATACACTCAAAATTAATGTGCAAATTAATATTATAAAAATTGCACACTTATTCTTCCTTCGGTAATAAATCAAAAAAATATCTCTCTTTATAACTCTCCCTATTTTTAAACATTGGATTAAGCAGAGACTGTGGAGTAGGGTTGCAAACGAATCGAATCGAATCGAAAATCATAGTTTTGTATTTGTATTTGAATAATAATCGAATCGAATCGAATTCGAATCATAAAAATTCGAATCGAATTCGAATCATAAAAATTCGAATACGAATATCAAAATTCGAATACGAATACCTAATCGAATCAAAAGTATTTGATTCATTTACAACCCTCGGGTAAGAGTTTGAAATATAGGTGCATATGATATTTAGATTATTATCTAATGAGCTTACATCCTTAAAATAATAGTAATTATAGCAGCCATAAATTTCTAATGGTCTATAATCTTAAAATAATAATAATAACAATAATAATAATAGCAATAATTATACTAACTATTAAGTCTATTATCATTATAATATTTATAAAAAAATATTTAATCGAATATTTACGAATATCGAATCGAATATCATTATTTTGTATTCGTATTTGAATAATAATCGAATCGAATCGAATATTTGTAATCGAATTCGAATCATAAAATTTCGAATACGAATATCGAAATTCGAATATGAATACCGAATCGAATCAAAATTATTTGATTCGTTTGCAACCCTACTGTGGAGTAAATCATTAAAAATCATACAGATAATATATATAATTGACCAATACTCTATCCCAAAAGTGGGTCTGACTTGGTCATTTGACCAAAGCATTTTTATATTAATTTATCTGAATTAATGTCTATGACTTCTACGAAATAAAATTTGCATCTTGGGATCTTGAACTTTAAGAAACTAAATACCGGCCCAAAATTTCATTATCAAGTGTACCTTTGCATATCCAGAAAAAAGATATATATATCATTTAAGAAATGGCTAATTAAATATGCCATTTCAGAAGAAGATTCTTGAAACGGTAAACAAATAATAAAAAAAAAAAATTCTGTAAATGATCCAGTTTGCATTTATAGGAGACCTGAACAAAAAAAAAAGTATTTTTCACGTTAGCCACTCATGAATATTTTTTAAAATTGCACAAAAAAATATTTATTTCATCTCAAATTAAATTCAAATTTTAAGAAATACATGACATCAGTTGATTTAATTTTGTTTACTCTACAATGCATATCACAGTCGAAGTTTCTTTTCCTGCAAGAAATTAAAGAAAAGAAAACCCGAAAATCAAAGTACTATGCCAATAAATAAACGCTATATTTCAACGGCGTTGAGTTAAAAAAAACATGCTAAACTGGATTGATGTTATAATTCAACATTTAGCTATTACTTCATCCCAAAGGACATCTATTATAAATACAAGCACGCAGCTTGCCTCCAAATTAAACACAATTTAACTCACTTATCTCCAAATCATGAAGGCTCCTTCCATTTCTTCACTTACATTCATTCTTCTCCTCATCTGCTTATCCTCCCCGGTTGGCCGGGCAGATAACCACGACGACTTCGTCGAATGCCTTGCGTCGAAATTCGACAACTACTCCTCCATTTCCGATGTGGTTTACTCCCCGACCAACTCATCCTACTCCTCCGTCCTCCGTTCCACTTTTTGGAACCTAAGATTCACCTCCGATTCCACCCCCAAACCCCAATTCATTATAACCCCGGAACACGAATCCCAAATCCCACCAATCATAAGCTGCGCTAAGCAAAATGACTTGCAAATTAGAACCCGAAGTGGGGGCCACGACTTCGAGGGACTCTCTTATGCATCAAGTGTACCGTTCGTAATCATTGACTTGATCAGACTAACTGAAATAACGGTCGATGCTGAGACCAAAACTGCATGGGTCGAAGCTGGCGCAACCATCGGCTCTTTATATTACAGGATATCCCAAAAGAGCCCAACTCTGGCATTTCCTGCCGGCATTTGCTCAACTGTTGGTGTTGGTGGTCACTTCAGCGGCGGAGGCTACGGCCTATTGCTCAGAAAATACGGCCTAGCTGCAGATCACATAATCGATGCAAGAATAGTCGACGCTAGTGGAAGAATTCTGGACAGAAAATCGATGGGAGAGGATCTTTTCTGGGCCATCAGAGGCGGCGGAGGTGCCAGCTTCGGCGTGATCACGGCATGGAAGGTAGGTACTGTTTGAAATACCCAACGTAGTGTCAATATTAAATGTGTATAATTAATTTGTTTTTAAGGAGATAAAAATTGATTAAAGTGATCAAATACCATTTAATTTAATTTAAGTTATGAACCTATATGAGTATTAAATAATTAATATAAACTTTATGTGTAGATACAATTAACTGATTAATTGATTTTAATTTATTAAGGGACCAAATTAAAATTTATTATTATAAGTTAGGGATATGGTCCTCAATATCAGTACGTTCGTACAATTCTGTATTCTCTCGATGAAAAAGTAACAAAGTGGTGAGACTGATTATTTGGGAAACTATTCCTAATGAATCTCAAACCAAAATTCATGAATTCAGATGTACTTCTGCTACAATAATTAACAATTTTTTAATTTCAAATGATCAATGGTAGATTATTGGTATATATTAGATATTCATCATGAGACATATTTATATATTTATAATAAAGTTTCCAACAGGTACAACTAGTTGACGTTCCAGAAAATGTCACTGTTTTCTCAATCACAAGGAAACAGAATTCAACCGATCTCATCCACCGCTGGCAGAGTGTCGCTCCCAAATTCGACAGAGATTTGTTCATCGGCTTAATCGTTTCAAGGTCTAATGATTCAATGATTACCGCCAACTTCTTTTCACTTTTCCTCGGCGGGATCGATAGATTGCTCCCCTTAGTACAAGAAAGCTTCCCCGAGTTGAAGCTGGTGAGAGAAGACTGCTTTGAAATGACATGGATCCAATCCATGCTTGTTTTTAATAACTTTTCGGCAGAGTCGCCTGAGCTTTTGGAGCACAGAAATGTTTCCCTTCCGACATACTTCAAAATAAAATCAGATTATGTCCAGAGACCCATTCCAAGATCAGGACTTGATGGGCTGTGGAGATTTTTTAATGAACCCGAAGCAGAGTCTTCCAGCGTCTTCATGATACCTTACGGCGGAAGAATGGAGGAAATCTCGGAATCCGCCATACCATTTCCTCACAGGGCTGGTAACTTGTACATGCTGGCTACTACAGCCAGTTGGGGTAGAGGGGAGGCTGGAAATTCAGATAGCTACATAGGTTGGGCAAGGAGGGTGTATAGTTACCTTGCCCCTTATGTCTCCAAGTCCCCGAGAGAAGCGTACATGAATTACAGAGATCTCGACATTGGAGTGAATAACGACGAAGGTGAGACGAGCTATGCACAAGCGAGCGTTTGGGGGAGGAAGTATTTGAAGAACAATTTCCATCGGCTTGTCGTGGTGAAAAGCGTAGTTGATCCGGAGAATTTCTTCAGGCATGAACAGAGCATTCCGCCTCTGCACTAGCCAAAGAAAGGAGATTAAAATATATTCCCACATGAACTACTAGGTGCTTTGTTTTGTTTGTTGTATTTGGTTATTATGGATAGGTTAATCGTTATGTGATGTTTTTGTTTATGATGGATTGTGAGTAGGTCTATATATAATTAAACTTGATTGTGATTGTCATTCCTAGTTTTGTGAGTATATATATTTTTTGGTCATATACACATAAAAAACTTTTTACATATTGAAAAACAAATAAGGATAGTTAATTTGTGTCACTACAACGAGGGACAAAAACATGTACAATTGTACTATTGAGCTTATATATGTACTTGTGACTAAACAAGTGTATTATAGTACATATAATTGTACCCCGGCTAATAGATGTGCATTTAATGCACTGAACAAAGGTACAAGTGACATGACGTTATACACTGTTTACATCACATCGTGCACTATATCTATCACATATCATACACTGTTCGTCACATCGTGTATTGTATCTTTCACATCTCATAATTACCTTTATTGTAAATAATAATTCCGGTGACGTGTACTATTGAATATGTGTATCTACTATTGAATATATATATGTGCTATTGAACTAATTATTATACTATTGGGTTTGTACTACAATGATTCGTATTGTACTGTAGTATTGATTATTGTATAAGTTTTTTGTACTATTGGTCTCTTTTCCGACACAATCCATTTATACTACCGATTTCTTACATTCTACAGGACGTGAAGAAAAGATGAAAAACAATAGAAAAATGTCTTTTTTTTTCTCACACCTATGCTCCACTACCACCACTCAGAGCAGAGAGAACCGGCCACCACCCTAACTCCTCCATCGCCGGAAAATCTTTTCTCCTCTTCTTCGCGTGAAACTTCAATTCCAACAGTAATGGGGGAACCCAAAGCATACTGATATTTTACTTCTACAGTAATGGGGGAACTCAAATCCTCTGTCAAAGATATGAGCCGCGAGTGAGGGTGAGAGAGAGAGAGTAAGAGGAGGAGGTATTGCGTATTGTACATCAAGATGACGTCAGGGCTCTGTTCTCTGGCGTTTTTGCAACCGTCCTCCGCCAGATCCTCTACTCCACCACCAAAATGGGCCAGCGACATCCTCATAGTCGGAGGCATCAGTGCGGTGGTGGGGGAACCCCGATGACGTTGCGATGGTTTGGATGCAGGTCGACAGCCGCCTCCCCCTGGATTGATGGGCTTGTACCACATCCTCAGCCGACGGCCGCCTCCCCCTAGATAGCTCCCCATTTTTAATTACTTGATCCCTTTTTCAGTTCACAATCCTAAATTTTTCAGTTCACCTCCTTTAATTTTTCAACCCCCAAAATCATGAATAAAATTTTCATATGAAGAACATGACGGTTAATTGATCCATTTGTAAATTAGGAAAACATTTGAAATTTAATTTTGGGCTTTTTATTAATTTTATGATTTTGTTTATTAAACCAAACATCAAATTAAGTAAGATAATTTAATTTATCTTATCTTATCTTACGAACTAAATGAGAACTTAATGGTATACATTCCGTACTATGAACAAATTTTACAAGACGTGGATTCAGGCTATGCTATACGCTAATCAATTAGCCATAGAGTCGCCAGAGCTTTTGATCAGCAGAAATGTCTCTGTCTCAACATATGCAAAAGGAAAATCAGATTACGTGCAGAAACTAATTCCCAAATACGGGCTACAAGGGCTATGGAGACTATATAATGAACCAGAAGGAGGGATGTCTTATGTGCTCATGGTCCCATATGGCGGAAGAATGGATGAAATATCGGAATCCGCCATTGCATTTCCTCACAGGGCTGGTAACTTGTTCATGATGGAGAATTATATTACCTGGAATGAGGAGAAGGCTCAAAATTCTGAAAGATACATAAGTTGGAGCAGGAGGGCGTGCGCTTACCTGACTCCTTATGTTTCAAAGTCCCCACATGAACTACAGAGATCTCGACATTGGAGTGAATAACGACGAAGGTGAGACGAGCTATGCACAAGCAAGCATTTGGGGGAAGAAGTATTTGAAGAACAATTTTCACCGGCTTGCTGTGGTGAAAACTGTAGTTGATCCGGAGAATTTCTTCAGGCACGAACAGAGCATTCCGCCCCTCCTGCTTGCCAAAGAAAGGATCGGAGATTAAAATTGATTGGCTTTAATTAATTCTATGTTTCTTAATTACAATCGTTATGTGATGTATTATACTGACATGATACACAACTCATATTTGACTCCTGATTGTGGTAAGTACAATATGCAATATATTTGAAGAAAAAACTAGTAATTTATTAGTAAAAACAGGAAGCATATGGAGTGAAAACTCATAAATTTGGAAAAATATAGATCTTAGAGAAGTAGTAATCTAGTTAAGGGTATTTCTTGTACTCGTTTTTTTAATAAAATTTGCTTTTTCAAAAAAATAATAATAAAAAGGAGTGATAACTCATCTGCTGCTCATTTTCCTTCTTATTCGCACTCAATCTTGTCGTCAATGAGGAAGCTGGAAATTTGTATGTGATAATTTATCTATTTTATTCTGCGTGACATGAATAGGGAAATTGATCAATCCCTTGAAGTATTTTTTTTCCACTAGAAGTCAACTACTCTCTCTGTCTCATAGGAATTTGCACACTTTTTTTGTTTGGACATCCCGTACAAATTTGCACACTACTAAAAATGGAAACATTGATTTACGTGCACACTCATAAATATATACACATATTTACTCATACGCCACTACTTTATATATAAAATACATTTTCCTTAAAAAATGTGTCGTCACGTAGGGTGAAAATTCCTACGGGACGGAGGGAGTATTATGTATATTGCTAAACGAGAGCATGCATGCAGTTTATTCATAATAGGAATTTTCAAGCATAATTTTCCCTAAAACATTGCTATATAATTTTTTATGACAACTTGAAGTATGAAATATTTCTTGCCAAATCCATGATCAGTTCTAAAGCTCCCCTGCTTTCCAGTTGCATAGTTGGGGTGTCTCCGAATTCATCCAAGTATGCGACATGAAGACGTGCCTCTCCCCCTTGACCTCATCCGCATAAGACTCCAGTTGTGTTTTCTCTTCTGGTGTTAATTCCATCAATAGTGCTCCCATGTTCTGGTCTAAGTTCTCCATCTTTGTCGTCCCGGGTATAGGACACACGTCGTCTCCCTGCGAAAGGACCCACGCCAAGGCCAGTTGAGCAGGGGTGTGCCCCATCCTGGCTCCCATTTCACACATTTGTTCGTATATTTTCTTGTTCTGCTCAAGATTTTCTCCCTTGAATCTTGGGAACCTCTGTCGGAATTCAATACAACATCAGCACTAGTGTCATATTTATATATGTACATTTCACTATCTTTTCCCATTCATTTATAATTTTCCCATTGGATTAATTTATAATTTATAAATTACAAAAGTAGTGATTTTCCGACCTTACGCAGGTCTGTCTCGGACAGATTCTGAATGAAGCTGGGACCTTCGGCAAGAAAGCCACGCCCAAGAGGACTATATGGTACAATTCCAATCCCAAGCTCTCTGCAAACACCATATTATATATAAGAAAATTCATTGTTCCATTATAAATGGACTGATAAAGAAAATTAACAGACTGAAACCTGCAAGTAGGAATGATTTCATTTTCGGAATCTCTGGACCATAAGGACCATTCTATCTGAATAGCTGATAACGGATGAACGGCGTGGGCCCGCCTGATTGTCGAAGCCGATGCTTCTGATAGACCTATGTATTTGATTTTTCCTTCTTCCACCAGTTTCTTCAGCTCCCCCATCTTTTGAAAGAGGCAATACAACATATATCATGAACTAAGGGGAAATAGTTCTTTTAGTTCTGTAACTTTTTCCATTTTCAGTTTCAGTCCTGTTGACTTTAAGTAATTAAAAATGGTCCTGTAATTTTTAATTGTTGGACATTTAATTTTATTCTTTTAACCAGTTGTGGGAAGTGAAAATCTTGTGGTAGGTCAGATTTGTCCATGCGGCAGAGTTTGATTTGTAAAACGAATATTTCATCTCATACAACCAAGTGCTGAACTAGAATATCCATAATTTGAAAGTTACGAAACTATTTTCAATTGATAAAAAAATAAAATGAGGCACACTCTAAAGAGGGGCAAGTGTGCAAAAATTATAAAAATTGCACACTCAAAGTGAGTATGCAAATATTCTAAAAATTGCACTTGCCCCTCTTAGTAATAAACCTATAAAATATTCCTCTTTATAACTGTCCCTTTTCAATACATGAAAATCGATAGGTCAAAATAGAGATAACTTATGAGACTAAAAGTTGAAGAAAAAAATGAAACCGTGGCTTCAATAGGCACTTGAGTGTCGATGCGATGAATATAATAGATATCGATGTAGTCAGTGTCGAGACGCTTCAAGCTGGCCTCGCAAGCGCCTCTCACGTACTCGGGATCACCTCGAACATCTAGAGAATCACCATTCAAACGAATACCAAACTTGGTAGCTATCTGCACTTTTTGCCTCATTCCTGATCTCGTTGCCTGCATATTTAATTTGTTATAATGAGGTACTAAGGCCAAGCAGCGCCTCCAAATTGTTCTACTCCCACTCCCCCTGTCCCAAAACTACTTTCACATTTTTCATACTTTCTTTATTTGGACGTCCCAACTCTTCTTTCACACACTTGAAAAGGAAACATTTTTCACACGTATAAGTCAATAAATGCATTTTTTTTTATTCTATTATTTAACTTTACACTCACATATTTACTTTTCCTTAGTTCACGTGCCCGAGACTACTTTGAAAGGAGCTTCGAGACAGAGGGAATATTAAATAGAAAATATTTATCAACAAATTTAAGTTTTAGAGATTTAAATTCAGCATAATAACACTAGCTTACAGTCGAACAAAGCATTGGATGAATTTTAAATTTAAATAAATATTATAAATAATTTAAGAAAAGTACTAATTCCAAGTGCATTTTATATATAAAGTTCTAAATAATAAAACTAATTGCAAGTGCATTTTTCTCCCGCATAACGATTTGTGTTGAATCAACACACAAAATTTAAGAAAATTTTCGAATACTTCATATTAAAATTTTATATATTTGAAAATATAAATTTTAAAATAAGTATTCAAATTGACCAAAAAATTGTCGGACAAGGCCACAATTTATAAAAATTTAAAAACACAGTATAAATGATAAAATAACCTAAAAATAATTTTAAATCATCCGCCCATGGGCTGCCAATAAAAAAACTGGTCAAAATAGTCAGATTCCAAGTTTGTTTTGGGATTTAAGGGGTCGTAGCAAGTCATGATTTTAAAATCCTGAGATGTAAAAACCTTGATGAATAGTAAAAGTGTGTGTTTGTTTTGGGATTTTAGTAGGGTAGGATGTTACTTTATGTCAAATCAAAGTATAATAATGATTGATTTTATAGGTATAATAATAGGTATAATAAGTATTTTATGAATGTTGTGTTGGAAAGAGTAATAATAGGTTTAATAGGTATTTTTAGGTGTGGATTGAGTTTGGGATGTGAAATCCGGATGTTACATCCCAAACTCGTGTAAAGCGTGATCGCAAAGTCTTACGTCCATTCATGCTAGTCCCAAAACAAACATACCCTTAGGTCACGAGCCACATAAATAGTGCCGGATAGACCCAATATTTTGAAGGCCAAGTTATTCATAGTAGTCCTTTTGGAAATACAATGTCCAGATGATTTTTTGGAAAATATATTATTTTTATTCTGTAACAATTTTTCGAACTTTTTTTATTTTCTCAACATTTTTTTAACATAGAGTGAAAATGAAAAGGTGTTCGATATTTTTGCGAAAATTTGAAAAAAATTCTAAAAAAATGTCGAATATATTTCAAAGATAGTATATTTTTAAAAAGGCTAATATCAATAACCTGAACCCATTTTGAGCCTGCACTTTTATCATTTAGCCATAGAAGTAGCCTCGAATTGGGGCCCTTACTAATGTATCAAGAGATTATTCTAATACTTCCTCCATTCCGTTATATATTTTTATTATTTTTTGGCACACAAATTAAGATAAAAGTAAAAATTATAAGTAATGTAATTAAAAAAATAAATATTAAAAAAATAATGTAAAAAATAATAAAAAAACTAATAGTAGCTTTTAGAGAAAGTAAAAATAAATAAAAAATATATAGTATACAAAAATAAGCAAAATGAAAAATATAACGTAGGACCAGAGAGAGGAGTATATAGATCAAATATTTGATAGACATGTAGAAGTAGAAGCAGTAACTTACGCGGCGGAGGAGGGTCTCGTTAGTGTGGGGCCCATAAAAATCGGAGGTGTCGAAAAACGTAACACCCAAATCCACTGCATGGTGAATTAGCCGGATCATTTCGGGTTCGGGCTTGGGCGGGCCGTAAGTCGCCGACATCCCCACAATCCCTCCGCCCCTAGCTTTATTCTCGGCAACGCCGCTGCAATGGCCATCTGTTAGTCTTGTTTGCTTATGCGCGCGATTGATTTTTTTCTCTGACAAATTAATTATCTGCATTTTCCGTAGCTTCAATTTATTTACATTCCATTATGCAATTGTAATTAAGGTCTTTTTTCTCGGTCTACGGCGGCTGCCACTTTCATAAATATATATGTTGTAATTTAATTATTGTACACATACATGAATATATATAGTGTTTTGGAGTTCAAAATTAATTTGTAGTCAACATCAGTATATACTGTTATTATTTATGAATGAAAGAATTTTATCTAATTTAAATGTATGAAATAATCCATTTTTTTAATACTCTCATTAGTAATGGGGGATTTTCAACTTCTTTGATGATGATGAAACTCTCATACATAATTCTCCCTGCACTCACAAGTCATGATGTTATAGGAGTTTTTGGTACGTGGAATTAACTAGTAGTGTATAATGACATGTTTGTTATTAATTAAACTCTCTTTCATGGACTTGGCAGTGTGACAGAGAATCCCCGATCCCCTCAAAAAATCTCTAAAGTCCGCGAAAAATAGGACGGAAAATTCTCAAAGAAATTGAAGACATGAATATGGATTCTTTTTGCCTCGTAAGCGGGATGGGAACAGAAATTGTATTCTCTGTCCCGCAGTGATTTATGAGCCCTACTGAGAATGGGACGGGAAATTCCCAAAAAAATGGGAATTGGAACAATTATTCTTTTTGCCCGGTAGATAGGGATGGGGATAAATTTTTTTTCCCGCAAAATTCGCTGAAACAAGAGTGGTGATTAACCTCCATCCCGTACTGTTGATATCCCTACTCTCAGAAAGTATTCCTTAAAATCTCTATTGCAAAACTTTTTAAAATTATCATTATATACTCAAATTGTACGAATAAAAATTAAAGCGTAAAAAAAAATCTAAAACATCAATTAATTAATTGTGAATAAGAATACAATGTTAATACATCAATTATTTCGTATAAATATTTATATTAACACAATTAATATAGATTATAAGTGGCTCTATATATTTCATCATGTACTAGAAGATCGGGCCATACACTTGACTACTGTGCCTTCCTTCGACCTGCATTAACTATGCAGTTTGAACTTTGAATTTGTTCTATTTTGAATAAAATATGTTAGTTGAATATATAATTAATTAACCAGTTACTTCAGGCTGCTTTCAACATTATGCAGTTTGAATGTCAATTAATTTCATAAGAAAAAGCCCATTAATATATCTTCTTTTAATTATTAAGCATAATTGGTTGGTTGCATATAATAAGGTTGATTATGTGATCACATATGATATGACACTGCTTATACTCCCTCCCTCCAAACTTGAAGGGTTTCGTACACAAATTAAAAAATACAATTGGAAATGGTGGTCAACGAGAGGGGTCCGGTCACTTACATATTGATTAAAAAAATAGTTATATAATTAGTTCATAATTTCTGAGCAGAAACATATTTTTTTCTGCATAAAAGCATTTTTTTTTTTCACAAAATCAATTTGTAATTAGTATCAATTTTGTGAACTATTTTGTAATTTTTCCAACTAATAATGTGGCAATAATTTGGTACTCCCAAAAGGGATATATATATATATATATATATTATATTGGTGGTTCAATATATTAAACATGAAGTAACATTTTACAATTTTAACCTACAATTTTTCAACTAATAATCAGTATTTTTATTTCGCAAAGAAAGCAATTTGGAAACTGAAAAATATTAATATTTGTACACTTAAGTTTTTGATATTGATGATCAATAATCAAAAGTTGAATTACGGTAATTCATTAAAGACGTATAGAGTTTTAAACGTATAAGGCCAATTCATTAATAATTAATCAAAATTTAAACTATAAAATATAAATACAAAATGGATAGTTAAACAGTAATTTCTATTTCTATTATTCTCTCTAGAGCTGACAAAAGGGCCGGTCTGGCCCATCCCAGCCCAACCACCGGGCCAAGTTATATTCATGGGCTGGGTTGGGCCGGGCCGGTCCAATTTCAGTCGAGCCTGTAAAAATTGATCTCAATTGCTCAAGCTAGTCCACGAGCTAATGAGCATGTCCAGCTTTTTTTTTTAATAATAATTTTAAACAATTATACAATAAACATTACATGCATAACTTATATACTTTCACAATTCTCAAGTGTAACAAGTAACAACACAAAATAAAATAAAATTAAAACCACAAGTTCAAACATCACAATAACATATAAGTTTTAATTTTATAAAGGAAGAATTTTAAATTAGGGCCTAAATTTTAAGGTAAGTTTCAATTTAAGACTTTAATTTTTCAAGTGTGTCAAATTAAGATTTAAATTTTAATTTTTTCTCAATTTAAGATCTAATTTTAATATCTTTATCTCAATTCAAGACCTATCCATTTAACTTTATTTTTTAAAGCTTCACTAACATATTTTTTTTGTATTTAATTAATTTTTAGGTATAATATATCAAACTAAAATTAAATAAATAAAATTTTATGCAAGTATTAAACATACTTTAAAATTTATTTTTTCTAGTTGAACGATGAATTGAAAAAAAAAAATTTACGTTAAATATTATTATTAAATAAAAATTATAATTTTTTTATTTTATATTTTAAATCGTAATTCAAAATAAAATATTATTATGTTTTAAATTTCTTAAAAAAATTAAATTGAAATAAAAATAAATGAATCGGTCCTTGAATTGAGACAAAGATATTAAAATTAGATCTTAAATTGAGAAAAAATCAAAATGTAGATTTTAATTTGAGATACTTGAAAATTAAAGTCTTAAATTGAGACTTACCATAAAATTTGGACACTAATATGAAATTCTTCCTTTTATAAACTATTGAATGCATCAATCATCATCACTCACAATATTGAATCTTGTTTTACCCTTTTGATAAATGTATCTCCTCCTAAACCTCTTCTACATCTGTATAAAGATAAAATATAAAAAATTAATAAATTAGGAATTTGGATTCAATGTTTCAAAGATGAGAAGTGGAGAAGCATGTGATTTGAATTGCAAAATATTGTTTTCAGACCAAATGGGTTGCCCGCATCCGGTCAGGCAAAAATAGCCTAATTTTTTTAGGTCTTCATATTTTGAGCTCAATGCAACCCAAACTCTCGAGTACGCCTGACCGGTCCATCATACGGGTTAAAACTGTCACCTATAATTCTCCCCCTTCTTTGAAATGATTCATTTTTAAATCTACATAAATATATATCTTCAGCAGTATAATATAGTCAACCACACGCTCAACTCCAGAGAAAACAAGTGTAATAAACACTTTATGATATTTGACTTCAAAATAATATGTAGTACACATTATTGCAAAATCGGGCTAGGCGACCCTCCCCAATTCAAATTTTGTAAAATCGGCTATTATAAGTCCTAAGCGGCCGAGCAATCTTAGGTGTTGTTTCTTTTTCAAATTAAATTTTAAATATGTATTTGATTAGGTCAACACTAGAAAAAATAAAAAATAAAAACCCGTTCACTTCTATTCTAAAGAAAGAGAATCTTAAGATTTAATTAGTCCTAAATTTTTTATACTTTTATGTTTTCATTATCAGGTCATATATTTTATATTTCAATATTTTTAAAACTGAGTTTTTTTAGTATTCTATATATTACATCTGGCAATTACATTTAGTATATATTTAATTATATTAAAAAAACAAAGAATTAAAAAAGAGTAAGTGGCGCCAAGGTAGTCTTGCCATTGAATGGCTAGAAAATATTTGATTATCAATTTTTGACTTATGCACACTTAACAGTATGTAGCAGATGGAATTTTCTGAAATTTATTATTACAACTATCATTAGCAACGCAAATTGATACTCCTTTTGTTTCGAACTTATTTTCTACATTATTATTTGTACATGATTCAAGAAAATAGTTGTTTATTAATAATTAAAGTGAAAAAATGATATATTTGACTTTATTGGTACAAGTGAGTGGTGTATAATAAATATAGAGAATATAATATTAAAAAATAATTTTTTATTTTTTTAACTAAAAGTAGGAGCAGCAAATGAGTATGAAACATATTTTTTTAAAATGTAGAAAATAAATATGGGATGAAAATAGCAATTCAACTTCTTATAAGTTATAAGACAGACCAAGACCTTAGCTATGTCGGCAGACAAATAATTCCTCCAGATAATGTATTTATCGAAAAAGGCTTGAGCAAATAACCTGGGCCGCCAGATAATTCCTTCAAGGCCACGGATATTTGCCCCCAATATTTAATTACTTCACCCCTCATCAAATTTTTTAATTACAAAATATTTTTTAATGACGAAAGTACCCTTTTGACATATTTTCCTTATTTACCAGTGGATCAGTTTAACCATCATGTCTATATGAAAAATTGTTGCATTCACGGCGAACAAAACGTGGTCATTCCGGGTTCTACCGTCGAACATCCGTCAAACCAAAACATCTATTTTTATCATAGCAGATTGACACCAAAACCAAAACAAAATCAGAAACCCAGAAAATTCCTTCTGTTGCGCCAAAGTTCCCAATTTTTTCTATCTTCTTCAACCTTCACAGATACCAAACAGAACCAAAACCCCCATTGTAACACCAAAATTTGTTCCTCTACTCGATTCCTCAAAGATATTCGAAAGAAAAAAAGGAAATTCCTAAAACCAAACCTGTTACTCTTAGCCATCATTTTCTTCGCCTATTCACAGTGATGTTGCCGAGTGGCCGTTCTCATCCTCAAACACACAATCCAATTAACAACAATCGATTTCAATCGAAATTGCAATCGAAAATTATTCCAAAATTCCTATAGAAAGTTTTCGGTGTCCGTCGCCGCCCGGATCGGCGCACTAGACAACCGGCAAGCATCACCACCACCGCTTTCCTGCTATCGGACAGCCCTCCATCCACACGACGACGACAACCTCCGATGCGCGGACTGCGACGGCGGACGCGCGAACGGCCCTTCGAATAATATGTTCGATCCAAATATTCTACCTTCTTCAATATGTTCGATCACTCATGCTGAACAAAATACCGACGTTCGGAAAACCAGGTTCGAACATTCCGAAAATTAAGAAGAACATATCCCATTTGTTCGACAACCCTACTTCGAACATAACAAATGTGTTCGACTACCCTAAATCGAACATTTACACAATGTTTGGCCATAATTGGCCGAACAAACCTACGAATTTCGGAAAACCAGGTTCGAACAAGCCACAACGCCCCCTTCTCCGGCGTTTCCGGTGTAAACCCCCCAACTCCGGCGTCAACTCCTTCTCCAGCGGCAAGAAATTGACGTGATTCACGTTTCTGCGTGTTTATTTTGAGTGGAAATGGAGGGGTAAAGTAATTAATAAAATCTTTAATTATATGTGTCATGGGTATTTTTGAAACATTAGAGGGGTGAAGTGAACATTTAGAAGGGTGAAGTGAAAAAAGGGATGCAGTAATTAAATATTGGGGGGCAAATATCCGTGGCCTTCCTTCAAAACACTATAAGAAGACCAAAAGTGGCCCATTAATTGGAAAGACCAATTTTGTTCACATAAAGCAAAATTCACAAATTCCACAACCAATATTGGAGGCCCATACGTCCCAAAAAAATACAGAGGCTCTGTGAGATTCAAACATAGTGGTTAAAATTAAATAATTATCAACATAAATGAAAAAAGAAGTTGGCCATTAGACACTATAAATTTGGTGTGTTTTTTTAGAGAAAATTAATTAAGATTGAATTGAGGAGGAAAGTAAAAGATTTTTTTTCTCATAAATTTTTCTTGATGTTGATGTAGAGAACAGAGAGAATTAAGGAGAATGGAGAAAATTAAGATTCGAGATAATTAAAGAGGGGAAAGAAGAGGCGTGTATGTGTAATATTCTTTTGTGTGCATTTGTAATAATATTTTATAATTTCAATAAATTTATTTATATTAACAAAAAAAATTCAAGATTGGGCCCCTGAATTTTGGGGGCACTGTGACATGTTATTGGGTACACTTGCTAAAGGACGGACCTGGCCACATATCATATGTCTCCATAGTCAACACGAAACTTTGGAGTGAAGCAACAAGAAAAGGCAATTGGTCTTCGGGCTGAAAGTATGATGGAAATCAGCTCGAAATCGGAGTATTGGTGTCGCTGTGGCAGCTGATGGATGGTATAATGTTGAATACGACTTAAATGTAATAATCAACTTCCCAAAGCGATGATGAATTATGACTTCTCAAAATTAGTGGGTCCTTAGACCGGATTTTGAGTGGCAAAAATATGAACAAGATATGCTACATGAGTTGTGTTTGGTGATAGCTTTAGGGCATTGAATACTCCTTGGTGATAGCTTTAGGGCATTGAATACTCCACAGGTGTCTAAGCCAAGATACAATTAACAATATCTCAACAACTTCACCGAATATGCAAATAACAGACAACAATATCATGCTTAGATCAAAGAAGAAAATAAACTAAGCTTTGTGCATTCTATAAATGAAAATCAATAGATCACTCCTTTAACTTTATTCTCATAATATTCACATATTTACACAAAATATCACTATTTTTTACATTAAATCCAACTAATTTTATTATTTTAAGAATATAATTTATACATCACCCACAATACTCTACTCATAACATTTTCTTTAAAAAATGTGCATATTTAGATGTGAAGATTGATATGGGACAGAGAGTATATATTATAGGAGCATTTACATATTGATTTAAAAAATTACTATATTTACAAAATGGTTCACAATATTTGCATAGAAAAATTATTTTTTTTTGTACGGAACCAATTTGTAATTAGTATCAATTTTGTGAACTATTTTGTAATTTTTCTAAATATAAACAATTTGATTAGAAATAATATATACAATTTTATTAGAAATGACAAAAATAAACAAAATATGGGCTAAAACATCCAAAATTCATACAGTGGGGTTAATATCGAATATATGACTAAGTAAAGTATTCATTTTTATTTTTCGAATATTGCACAAATATATGTTCTGCAAATTTTTTTTATTTTTTTTTCAAAAGACATAATTTTAAAGAAGCACTCTTGAATATTTCAAATTCGTAAAAGACAACAATGAACGTGCCAAAATATATAAGTTATCGCATTCACGTTAACACATACTAATTTAAAAACTATTATGGTAATCATACTGAGCATAAAATAAATCATAATTTAAGAAAATATTTACATATGCTTATCTAAGCATTACCGAATGATCTTATTCCTGTATATATGTAACACTAGACGATTTCTATGAAGAAAAAAATAATTCTTGCCACTTGCTTTTCTCAATTTTGATGGTTTCTTTCGTCATTCGATATATGAATCATATGATGAGTGTTTTTATTAGAGCTGACAATTTTAGTTCGGCACGACGGACGAGTTCAGCCTACTCAAAATTTGGGTTGAGCTGTGTTTCAAATATGAAGGCCAAAAAATCAGGTTATTTTGATCCAATACAGATGGCCCGTCTAACCAAATGGGTCTGGCTTGTTTTAGCCTGACGAACCGCGGGCAGCCCATTTAACCCAAGAAAAAAATTAATTCATAATTTCTTTTAAAGCTCAATTAATTGACAAATAGGGCTAAAGTTAATTTGAAAGTCTTACTTCACCATTATAGTCATTTTTCTCATAAGCAATCATCTTAGATTTTTTTCCTTTCTCTATCATTTCAAATGTATTCAAATTATAATCTCAAATTAGTAATTAAAATGTTGTTTTCTCTTAGATGACATCTGTCTGACTAATGAAGCTATGGATTAATTTTTACACAATTGGGACTCTACTTATTTGGTATTATATATCTAATGACTTTTATTTCTATTTTATGTTAGTGTTGTTACTTGTTGCTTGTAAATTCTAAAAGTATGATGAGTTACGTATTAATGTATGTAGTGTTTATAATATAATATTTTAAAATTTCATATTTAAAAAAAGGATTGGACTGACTGACCCGTAATATAACTTGGCTCATGGGTTTGGACCGGCTCATTTACAAGCTCTAATTTTTACAATATATTTTAACTGAAAATAAAATAGAATTATATTTCAGACTTTTTTATATTTATGCACATTAATTTAGTATTTGCAATGTAAAAATAATAAAATTTCAAATTTATCGAGTTTTAATTTACATATGGTGTAAATTATAAATATGTATGTTATATTATAATATGTTATGGTTAATGTAATGAGAATTATTGGCGTTCTTCAGTTAAGTTTTACGAAGTTGACGATCCATGCTAAGTCATGTTGATTTTCGATCTGACTTTGACGATTCATGCTAAGTTATGTTGATTTTCGGTCCGACCTTGACGATGCATACAAAGTTATGTTAATTTTTTGTCCGATTTTAACGAATCATAAAATGCTATGTTGATTTTTGGTCTAAAGACATGTTCTATAATTTATGGTAACCTCCGGGTTACAACCTTCGGATCTTATGCAAGTTAAGGGACCAAAGGGGACCATTTTTTGGGCTTATTACACTAACTTCCAGTATGTATGGTATAAGACGAGTTATACACTTATGATGATATAATGATGCGATAATATGATGATATGATTATGATGTGAATTATATGTATGAGATTTTAGAATACTACCAATCTACATAATATGTTATGGGTCACTCTTAAGATTCATGTCACCCCCAATTCTAATGTTTCAGGTTTTGATGTTGAGGCCCAAGATCCAAAATAAACATATCACTTCCTACTTCTTGCATGTTGTTACCATTTAAACTCTTAATATTTAATATTTAAATAATACTTATGTTGCAAGTAATGAGCTTCTTATTTCCGCTAGACACTATGGATTTTTAATAATTTGGCTCGTACACTTAAATTACTTATGTGTTTATAATAATTAACTTTTTACGGTGGTAACTTTTATTTCCTTTAAAGTTTGTGTTGCATGATATATCTTTACTCCTACAATTAAATTTCATTAATTTTTTTTTTTTTAAAATGGCTCGATATTTTAATTTATCTTCATTATTAGCATTTTTGGATGCGGTGCGTTACAAAAAGTGTTTTACTTTATGAATCAATGTGCCCAGATTTAAATGGATGATGATTAACTTAAAAATACATGTTTATTCTTATAAAAATATTTTGTCCTTACAGTAACACGCATTTACCTATATAGTAACACAAATTGGGAAGTAAATGTATGTTACTATTCAAGAACACTTTTATATCTTCAAAGCTTTTGCTCTCACTTTAATTAATCGGAGGTTTGGACCCGTCCTTTAGCGCCAAATTGTTGGAAGAATTTACTAATTGGATGATTAAGTTGCTGATTATCACTTGAATTCTCCCAAACAACAATCAAGAACAATTTAGGAATTGAATCAAGTAGTGAGAGAAAGTTGGGAGAAATGTTTGTGTTGTAAAATGAATTTAGAGAGATAAAGAGAGTATACGAGACTTATTTATACGTTTGCATGCGATAATGTGGCATTATTTAAGCTTAAATAGTTTAATTAGCTGACAAGTGTCATAACACTTGTCATTTTAGGCCACCTCTTATGCACTAATTACATTGCTTTAAAATTACTATACCCTTACCAAGGACCTTTCTAGCTACTGCTCGCTACTATGGATAGGACGAGCTCTTCATTCTTATGCAATTTTGGGTCTTGTTGTTGTGTTGAATGATGGGCCCATAGGTCTTTATAGATGATCTCCTGTCTCTTGTAAACGGCGAGCTACCTTGCGAGCTGTCAGACTATTTGTTGAAGTGGTTAGTCAACATGTGATGACGTGGATGATGATTTGAGCGACCTATAGGGCGAGCTTTCTGGCAAGCTACTTTGCCTTAAGCTTTTACTTATGTTGATTATTCTCCATTAGTTCGCCTTTAGGTCGCCTATCAACAACGTATTTGTCCATGCAAGATTAAATGTATGTTACTGTAAATTTTGTCCTTAAGTCATATCAATTAAAAAAAAACTAACAGTTTGAAGCTAGCAATAATATGAATGTATCCAATAATATGAGAGAATAATTTTGAAATTTCTCCAATGGTAAAATGTTTCACAAGAGTCTTCCTCCTATTTAATTTTAAAAAAACTTGCAGACTGGAGCTCTTATTAGTAGAAAAAGACAGCGGCCTCACTATCCAATCACATTAATTAATAGTTAACTGAAAGCAAGTGGATCTCTCATTGTTATTGACGGATGGTAGTTGCACTAAATATCATCACTTTTTTTTTTTATTATGTATAATTATGTAACTTATTAATCTTTCATCCATGGACCACAGCAACTTGCTATCCCACAATATTGCTAACTAATCACCATATATATATCTATTAAGGAAAAAAATTACCCATTAAGTTATGGGTGGCAAATATTGTCTATTATGTCCATATATAGTCGTTAGTAAGTTCAAATATCTATCATCCTCCCCCATTGTCTTTACTACTTTTTGATAAATTAAAGATCGAAGTCACGTGTCAAATTATTCATCTTTTCAAAGTCATCAGTTCGGTACCTTCAATTGCTGATTTTGTATATTATAATTTCAAAATTTTAAGTTTGAAATATCCATTCACGTCAATTTTAATGCAATCAAAATTTGATTATTTCCTGTTAAAATCGAAAATTAAGTTATATATATTAAATTATTCATTTCTCCAAACTAGTCTTTTAATATATGACTTTTTTTCTAAATATAATCTTAGTTCGAAAATGAGTTTGAGCATGATAATAAAATATTTTTTCAATCCACTCTTTTCTACCGAACAAATGGAAAAATCGTATATTAAAACATGGATTTGTATAGATGTACAATTTGGAGTATATAATATTACTTGTTCTTAGATTCACCCAAAAAATTTTAATTTTTTATCGCTGAAAAATTTGTTGGCTTGTAATATCCAAATTAGAAATTGATAATACCAATTTGACGAGTTTGGCCAGACAATTAATTTAGTATATCATTCGTCCTTTAATTCGCTTAAAAGTGGCAGCAACAATGAAAGACGTTGATATTTTAAAAAGTGTAAGTTTGTACACTTTATTAAAAAATTATATAAAATAAATAAAACGTTAAGGGTGATGTGTATTTTACACTTTAATAAATAAATAAAATTATATTATTAAATTACTGAAATTAGTTAGATTAAATATAAAAAAAAATTATAAATATGTGAATATTGTGAAGATAAAGTTAAATTACAAATATCCGTATATATGGTTTGCGAGGTATTTGGGAACCGATAAAAAAAAGTTGCAAAGTCTCCATGAACAAAGAAAGTACATAACATGAGAGGATAATAAAGAGTTAAATAAAAGGAGTTACTTCATTCGTCTCATAGAAATTTGCACATTACGAAACAGTACATTTTTTAAAAATATATTTTTTATATATAAAGTAGTGACATAATATGTATATAAGTTTGTGATTATGCACGCAAATCAATATTTTCTTTTTAGTAATGTGCAAATTTGTATGAGTTGTCCAATGAAAAAAAGTATTCAAATTCCTGCGATACAGATGAGCAGTTTATATTTTTTTCTCAAAAAAAAAAAAATTATAGTGCCTCCATCTCAATTTAAACTTCACATTTTGTTGAGCACATATTTAAAAAAAAAAAAATTACTAATTTTTTGGACTAATAAATAAAAAATATTTTAAAATAAAATAGATACTATTGGAGTATATTTTTCATGGATGCAAATGGCGACAGCCAAGGCCGCCTAGGCGCTTGGCGGCACCCGGCTGCGTACGCCTAGACCTCGGCGGTGAAAAAAGGCGGTCAGGGCTCTTGGCGGCGCCAAGCAAATGGCGGATTTGGCGGGTTACGACGGATTTTGGCGGATTTGGCGGGTTACGGTGGATTTATTTTTAGTTATGTTATGTTAATAAATTAATAATTAAAGTAATACTAATATAGTAATAATATAATATCGAATAACTAATAAGTAATAAACTAATAATAAGTAATTAATATTTAATTATTTTTGTGTTTTGTTTAGAAGATGAACAATGTCATTTTATGATGGTTTTTAGTATTTTATGGACTTGTTGTATTTTGTGAAAAATGCATTTGGGTATTAAACTATTAATTATGTTTTAAGTTTATAATTTATTGTGAAATGTACATTTTTATTAGAAAAAAATTAATATTAGTAGATTTTTTTTAAAATAATAAAATATATATATTAAAAAACTTTGGTGCCGCCTAGACGGTCTTGGCGCTTGAAGGTGGTCGATCGACCGTCCGCCCGCCGACCGCCAAGCGCCATTTACTCTATTAATATTTTTTAAATATATTTATTGTAACATGTTTTTAAAAAGTGTAAAATTCAAATTGCATCTATAAAACTATAATGAAGAATAAAATGCTCATCCACGTTTAGGTGCCATGATACAATTGGGATGAATATATAGCAAGGACCATGTGAACCATATAAAGGTCCCGACTCGTCCAACGACTTTAGATTTTTTATATATGGATCGTAAAGTTCCACGAGCATGAAAGATGTTAGCAAACATAAAACAAATTAATAATATTACATCCGTCCACGAAAAATACGCTCAGATATTTGCACGTGGTTTAATGCAATATGTAGAAAAATATTACGGAATATTGCAATGTCCAATATGAATAAAGATAATATCTTTGAAAAATCCGTCATATATACTTTCAAAAAATATTCTCTTTATTCATATCGAACCTCACAATATCACGTAATACTTTCCGATATATTGCATTAAATCACATGCAAATATTTGAGCGTATTTTTTATGGACGGAGGGAGTAGATTTTATTTCCTTCCCCCAAAATAACTTTCACATTTAAAGATAATATACAAATTTCTTATTTAAAAATAAAATGTAAAATTAAAAAAATATACTTTATAAAATTTTATGAATTTAAAATATTTTTTTAAGCATATCAAAATAAAGTTAAATATTAAAATAAAATAAATATAGAAGTAGAGTTAAAAATAAAATATTCCCCATCCGTCCTCTATTAAGCTATTCGTTTATTTTATTAAAATCGGCAATAGCATATCGCAAAAAAATTTAATATTTATCGTATATTTCCCTTTCTTAATTTTTTGGATTATATTTTATACATCATTACACTTTTAGTATTATATTTTTTAAAGTCCATTACATTTTCAATTATGTAACTTAATAGAAGACAAGACAAAAGAAGTATATTTTATGATTACCCTCTAATTAATTTGACCATGCTAATTTTCGGAATATTTTATTGATGGATAAACTTAACTATATATATATATATATATATATATATAATAATGCAGGATCGTATTCGATTGTATCTCAGTATCTGATTGGACTTTTGCTCAACACAGATAGGAAATTACTGAGGACATCTATAGTCTATGAGTTAATAATTAAGCCGTATTGTATCAATAGTGTCTCACGGAACTTTTCCAAAATAAACTGGCCTAAGTAATCAGAATCTATGAATTAACCTGAAAAAAGGATTTATGCCCACAAACGTCTGCGCCTTCACTCGGCATAACGGCTAAAAGGCTACCCCACACGGTTAACTCATAAACCAGAGAACTTAGTCAAGCAAGTTTAAACCTTAAAGACACATCTTGATACGTGTTGGACAGAATCTTAACTCATAGATATCAATAGACAACTCAAACCAATTGGTCGAAACCATCACTACCTTTGATACATCGAATATGATAATACAATCACATGCTATAACAGCACATGATAGTAGAGAAATATTAAGTCAGGTCATGATTCAATACAAGAAATTAGCCGACCATAGAGGCGGCGATATACAAAATATTTTGAATTTAAACAAAATTTAAATAAGCAATATACCTTTAATGAGCCAAGGCTGAGATATTATAAAACTTAAAGATTATAAGATTTACAAGAGAAGATTCTAGAGAGGGAAAGAAGGGGTATATATATATGAGATTATCTCAGCTCTTGAATTTTACTTGAGGACAATATACTCAATTATTTGCTTGTAACGCTTAGATGGTGCATTTAGAAGTTTCATTTTTTTATTTTTTTTTTAGGGGTGGATGGGGGGCTGTATTCAAACATTTATTGTTTGAAATGAAAATTTTATTTTAATGATTAAAAAAAGTCAATAATTGATAAACCAAACCATTGCAATTTGCTGATAGATAGAAAGAAATATTTTTCTTTCATCAACAATAAAATACCATCCACATATGTCTGCGATTGTGTGCGGTAAATATCGATATTAATTTATTTATTTTTCTTATAAAAAGTCAATTGTAAATATATATTGCCACTCATTGTGATGCAGACCGTAGCTAAAATTCAACTATAATACGATTAATTCGATTTTTTAACCAAGAAAACAAACTGGATTAGTCAAATGATTATTTATAATTATCCCCAAATTTAATAATATTTCACCGTCAAACCCTCTTGCAATCTCTATTTCAATCCTAGCACTTGGTTGCCATTTTTCCGAATAGATGAAAGCGCGTCTATCTTGGTACGTTCCGAGGGGCAAAATCTTGGAAATGATACCTTTATAATTTGGTGATAACAAAAGGCCACTATATGTCTAAAGAGAAAACACAAAAATGGGGTGAATGAGTTTCATCACATGCATGTAATAATATTAATTTTTTAAAAATATTTTACAAGTAATATGGGTGAAGTTGTTTTCATCGAGTTAATTTGATGCTCAATTTTGATTCTAATATCATGATTCTAATATCACGAGAGTGTGTTTGTTTTAAAGGATAAAATTGTATATATAATTTTATTATTTCAAAGCAAACACACTAACCTCCATTTGGATTGATGGATTTGAAAATAAATAGATTTAAATGAAAATACATGTAAAATAAAGCATACATTTTAAGTTAAGAATTATAAAGAGATGTGATAGAACGGAAAAAGTAAGGAAAATGAGAGATGGAATGGGATAAATGTGGGGGGGGGGGGGATTTCAAATAACATGGGTTTGAAGAAGATTTAAGAATTCCTCCATTTTAAACATAAAATGAAATTTAAGTATTTCTAAATTCATGGATATGATGGTTATTTGTGTGTGAAATCTATGGATTTCAAGTCCACTCATCCAAATGGAGCCTAAAAGAATTTTACCTCATTCAAAAATTTAAATTTATAAAGAACTATAAAATTATTTTTTTATTAGATATCTTAAAAAGGTCTAGTGCATGTTAACAATAATATTTGAGTAAGACACCCGTGTACCTGGTTCACGATGCACTCACTCAATAGCTAAAATTATTTATATTGAAAAATTTGAGCTGATTATACAATGGATTGATTATACTTAAAACGTTAACATAGTTATCGGGTTTTAGTGTAAACTTTTGAGTGTTATCAATCTATATTTTTTAGTATAAAAATTTTCAATTATTGAATGAATATAATACCATACAACAAATGTGTTTGAGATCTTCATTAATATTTTAATTGTAATTCTTTCTGGAGGCATTTAATTACCACATAAGAGTCACTTTCTAATTATTTAAGAAAAAGGCTTGCTAGCACATTAGGAGGTAGGGTTGTAAAAAAATTAAATAATTTTGATTCCATTCGAAATTCTTATTCGAATTTTGATATTGGAATTTAAAATTTTATGATTCGAATTCGGTTATAGATATTAGATTCGATTATTATTCAAATATGAATATGAAATTATAACATTTGATTCGATATTCGTAAGTATTCGACAAATATTTAAATACAAAAAATATTTTATATTTGTATAAAATTACAAGCCATTTAGAAATTTAATACTTTTAATTTTTTAATATTACTAGTAGGTGTGAAAAGTGGGCTCAAACCCATTTAATTTTATTTATTAAAAAAAAATTTAAACATGGGTGCTTATTTTGGAAACCCTGCCACAATTATTTGGGAATATTTGGAGGCCTTAGTCATAATCGGATTTTTCTTGTCTTCGGCGCCAGATACTCGTCTCGGGACTGCCTTAGCAATTTTTTATTTTTTTTTTGTAATATTTGCTACAAATCTGTTCAAAAGAACACATCATACAAATTCCTTTTTTTTTTTTTTTTTTTTGAAATTTCGTTATCATATGTATTGCTGCTGAATTTTGTGTGATGTTCACTGAAATTTTTTATTGAATTGTAATATTCTAATTTATTGAATATTGCTCTAATTATTTTAAATACTAATTTACAAATTTTTTCATAGAAATTCTAATTGAATAGTAGTATCCAAATTAAATAATTTAAACTAAAAAATATAATTTTGAATCGAATAGTTTCGAATCGGAGCGAATAACTATGAAATGAATCGAATAATATTGTATAGATCATGTTCCAAAAAGAATCGAATGGAATACTCTAATAATTTCAAATAATTCAAATATCAATTTTGAACCGAATACGAATTTCATATATTATTCGAAAAAAAATTCAAATACGAATACAAATATTTGAATAGTTTCACGAATATGAATCGAATATAACAATATTCACCTCGATTCGATTCGATTCAATTACAACTCTACTAGAAGGTCTGCAAAAGCAAAAGGAAACTAATTAAGAAAGCAAAAAAGGTAACTTATTTTTTTTTTGTAATTTAATTTTTCCAATTTTTTTTAATGTCATCAATGGGGCTATATTTTTCCATGACCTCTCCACAACTCAACATTCTAATAAAATATACATTTCTCTCACTTTCACATACACAACCTTCAACATATTAAATCTTATCATTTTTTTTTACCCTATCAACAACGCTTCACAACCACAACCCTATTAAATAAAGTAAAGAACTTATATAAAACATTTCACGATGTGAAACATATCATATTATTAGAGTATGTCCTGATATCTTAATTTGACCCGCGAGTTTTTAAGTAATTTGATATGTTTCACGGTTGTTGATAGGCGAACTAAAGCGAATTTATTAGGGAGAGTTAACATAATTAAAAGCTCAAGGCTTAGTAGCTCGCCCAGTAGCTCGCTCCAGGTGGCCAAAGCCACGTCATCGTCCATGGACCAGTCAACACAATAGAGAGAGGGAACTCGTAGAGTAGCTCGCCAAAAGCTCGCCCTGAGTAGGAGACAAGAGATCACCCCTCACTACCAGCATTGGACCTCGGAATAGCACAAGGCAAAGAAGCTCACCCTACTCGGAGTAAGGGACAGTAGCTAATTAGGTCTACAATAGTGGTGTAGTAGGACGAAAGCAATGTAATTAGAGTATAAGAGGTGGCTAAAGAGATATGTGTTAGGACACCTATCAGTCAATTAGGCTATAAGTTTAAAACATGTCACCTCATCATATGCAAACATATAAATAGGACTCTTGTACTCACATTCTCTCTCTAAGTTCATTATTCACAAGAAAAACCTCTCTCTACTTTCTCTCACTATTAAATCCTCTCTTTAATTCAATCTTGATTATTATTTGGAAGAATCAGATTATTAATCAGCCACATAAATATTATCATTAAGAAATTCTTCCAATAACGGTGTGAAACGGTTTAGATGAGTGTATGATCTCTTAAATAAATAATATTCTAATCTTTTATTAATTAGATATTATATATATTATTATATTAAAATTTTATAATTGTAATAAAAATTACAATATGCTTAAAAATTAAATTAATTTCAATAAAAAAATTAAATATTACAAGAGTTGAAATACATAAAAAGTTATTTATAAATTAAATTATTAATAGGTGCGTGAAATTCAACAATATGATAGGAATTTGATTAAGATTTGGAGAACATTGATAATTTGGATAATCTTGAGAAACTAGATAGTGTTGAGAACTTGAATAATCTTGAATGTTTGGATAATTTGGAGAATAAGGATAATTTTAGAAAAATTTGAAAAAACTTTCGGGTTTAGAAAAGATACAAAATTGGGATAATTTTAGGAGTTTGGATAATTTGCAGCCATAATAGAAAATAAGAAGATGAAACAAATGAGGAGATAAAAGAAAGAAAATATTTGTGTTTCAAAATACTTCAATATTGGTGTCTATTTATCAGTGATGCAGAAACCGGCCTAGGCTGCCACTTGCGGACCCTATTTCTGCAAAATCGGCAATTCTAGGCGTTTTCGGGTCTAGGTGCCTCCTAGGCCCTAAATTTGTATTTTTATCTATTTTTTTTTAAAATAAAAAAATAGGTTGTTGTCTATGCGCTAGGCGGCTAGAAAACGTCGGATTATCGATTTCCGACTTCTACAACATTGCTATTTATAGAGAGAAAAAGAAAATCTCAAATTTGATATATAATATATATATATAGTGTTTTTAGAAGATAGTATATTAAATTGAAAATTTAAATAATGAACAACACTTGTGTAGAAATTTCTATGGTAAAAATATTCATTTTTTAAAAATTCGCAGGCCTAAATCGGGTCGGGTCGAATATGGACATTTTTCTCAAAATTCACGCAAGCTGCAAATTTAAGGTTTTCTCTCTCAATTTGTGTTATAATATAAGCAAAGCGTGTTACTATTAGATAAAAATATGTGTTACTAATTCTTAAAAAAATAATTTTTTGTACTTCTCAAGTAACTATAAGGAAAATATGTATTTTTGTAAAAATAAATATGTGTTACTTAATTTATTTTTTATTCTCTTTGTTCATTTATGTTGATAATATATTGGTAATGTATTAATACATCTTTTAATACCTTACATATGTTATATAAATACAATATATATTTTTCTATGAACAAATAAATGTTTGTATATATAGTAACACACATTTGATCTAATTGTAACATACATTTATTCTAATAGTAACACACATTTGCTCCCCAGGTTTGTTTTACTATATGAGCAAATGCGTGTTACTATTAAAATAAAAATGTGTGTTACAATAAGAATAAATATGTATTTTTTAATTTAATCATCATCCGTTTAAATTTAGATATATTGATTCATGTAATAACACATCTTTTACTATTTTATATGTGTTACTAAATGAAAAAAATAATTATTTCTATAAGAATAAATAAGAATATTTATGAAGAATTAATATTTGTTCTTATAGTAACATACATTTTGCTCTTATATTTGTGAAAAGTTATTTATTCTATAATAATAAATGAATATATGTACAATAACAAAATTAAATAAATTAGTAACACACATTTGCTCTAATTGTAACACATATTTGTTCTACAGTTGTGTGTTATTATATGAGCAAATATGTGCTACTGTAGAATAATATTTTTATTAAAAACAAATATGTGTTATACATACAATGTAACACATACATTACATTGTATGAAAAATATTTATTCCTATAAAAATAAAAAAACAAATAAATATGTGTAAATAAAACATTTAGTCTGATAGTAAGTAGCATACATACATCAATCTCATTATGCAATGCAAGCACAATTTTTTAAAAATATACTACCTCTGTCCCCCAAAAATTTGTGGTACTTTTGGGGCACGACTTTTAAAAAAAAGTGTAATGAGTAGAATGTGTATGATAAAAATTATGAGGTAAAAATTTTAAAGGTGGAGATTTAAAGGAATATTTTCATTTTAGGAATGTGCAAATTTTTGTGGGATAAATTAAAAAGGAAAATATGCAAACTTTTGTTGGACGGAGGTAGTAATTATCTTCATTAATTTTTTTATTTAATAATGAAATATAAACTGGTCCACGGTATATTTTGGCAAAGTTACACTCTATCCTGGTCTTTTATTTTTATTTTTTGTTTCTAAGAGGGGTTGAGATTGGTGGGGGCGTGCTTCGTCGTAACAGCTTGGATCTAGCTACTCAAAAATAATTAATTACAAATATATATATATATATATATACATACAAATATACGAAAATCAATTACTCATACTTTCCTCCAAATTTATTTACATTTGGATGAGCACGAGTATTTTTTTTAAATAAAATAAAATAAATAAAATGAAAATATTGTGAAATAATTGTAGAATCTATTAGGATATGTTTTGATTTGAAAGATAAAATTATCCATTCAATAAAAAATACATATTTTGAAAGGATAAATAGTTTTAGTCTTTAAATTAGATATATATATTTTTTAAAATGAAATGATTTATAAGAGTAATAATAAAATAATATTTTTATAAGAAGGATGAGAAAAAATTTGATATTAAAAGTGGGGATAAATTTGGGGATGCGGAGAGCATTAATTTTTTAATTTTCTCAACCCTATATAAAATCCAGCCTTCTTGGTCCGTTCATGCATCACAGTTTCACTTCTATTCCACCAACCCCTTGGAGAGAGAAATTCAAAGGATAGAGAGAGAGAGTAGGAATTAAAAAAAAAAACACTATGGGTAGAAATTGTCATCCTTTGCTCAAGGGTGGAAGAAGAGAAACCAAATACAGCCACGGCTATTCCACCTCCGAAATCCAAACCCTCACTAGTATTTCCGAGGTTTTGCTACCTCCAATACCAGTATCCAACGATAAGCCTAAATACGAACACGATCAATCGGCCGTCGACTCCTTCTTCCGCTCCTCCGCTTCTCAATATCCGGTGCCTGATGAGGTATTTAATTAATCAATCATATTTTTTTAATTTAATTACCTTCCCAATAAATTAGAGTGTTTATAATTAATTAAAGATTATTGCATCTAATTTAGGTGGCTGAGCTTGTGGAGAAAAGGGGGTTTTTGGAGGCCAAAATATTGGTGAGAGCAATATTAAAAATTCTTTCAACAAGGGTGGGGACACTATTCATTTGTGGGAGTTTGAGCCTTGGAAAAGAGTGGCCCTTCTTGAAAAAGTTCTCTGAGATATGCTTGGAGAAGAGAGAAAAAGTCGTGCAGAAATGGTTGAAGAATTGGCTTCTGACACCCATAAGGCTTGCATTCGTGTTCATCAAGATCTTGGTTCTTTTTGTCTTTTTCACTCAGGTAAAATTAATTTATACTATTAATAAGTTTTAATGGATAATTTGTTTTTCTTATAAAACAAAGTAGCAAAAGAAGCGGTCGTATTAATTAGAGATATGCCGAGTCTTGATCATAATTAAAATTAGCAATTTGTATAACGTAATAAAAGGAAAGATTGTGTCTCATTACACACATTATTTAAACTATAAAAATTTAGGAAAAATTATAAAATAGTTTACAAAATTGACACAAATTACAAACAGGTTTATGTGCAGAGAAAAATATACTTTTGTGCCGGAAAAAATTAAACTTCTGTACAGAAATTGTGAACCAATTTGTAAATATAACTATTTTTTTGAACCAATATGTAAGTGACTCATAAATTTACTAATATCATATATATATATATATATATACAGACCATTTTATATTGTAATTTATTTTACAAATTTAAATATATAAATAATTGTATTTAATGATATTAATTTTATATTATAAACTTCTGTTATAGGAAACTTTGTTGATATTAAAAAGCTCTTTAAGTGAAAACCTTTTGGGGCAAAATCTAAACCGAAGGGAAAATGCAGTCTCCTGGAATTCAAAATAGGAAAGCCAGATAATACAAGATATATTAACATTAGATATTTCTCAAAAAATGGGTAGCCTATTAAATAATAGTATCACAATCAACTTAAAATAAGTAGACATATGTCTTGATTAGTGGTCAATTGTAGTCGGTCCTATTCATGATAACTTGAATAAGGGACATATATATTAAAAAAAAAATAGTATTTTGAGAGTAATTTGGTAAAATTTTATGTATAAAGTAAAAAAATTAGTTTATTTTAGTGTAATGTTGATCCAAAAAGTAAAAAAATATTGTGTAAATATATAATAATATGATGGTCGAGTTTATAAAAGAATTTCTTTTTCCGAGTCTGTAAATTATTACCGGATAACTTAAAAAGAAAATTTTACGAATTCTGATAGAATGGTGGGAATACCACCTAAAATTGAACCTATAAAAAAAATTAAGATAATAGTAAATTTGTAATAAAGAAAATTTGCTATATGTTGAGACAAACAACTCTTTAAAATTTGTTAGTGAGAATGAAATTTGGGTCACTTATTCAAGTGAGAAGTCTAGTGGTCAAATAAGCTAATTCACCTATTGTATTCATGGATACATATAATAATATTAGTAAATATATCTCGTTGAATTAATTTCATAAAATAAAATTTGTTTGTAGAAAAAATTGTGAAAATTCATATACTCATAACAGTTATTTAATTTAGAGAAATAAAAAAGTTAAATTTGAATGAAGCCGTGTGTTAGAAAAAAAATTATATTTAGCAATAAATAAAACTTTCACTAACCAGGTATAAACGTGTGTTAGGACTTCACCACCATTTTTTAATGGTTTGGGAAAAGAAAAGACTCACATCATAAATAGGATGGTGGGTTCAAGTAAGACACGTAAGAAACAGTACAAATAGCTAGTAATTACTCCTATTATTGCACATTAATGGCTCATTACGGATAGATAGTTTTATCTTACGAACCAAATGAGCCCTAAGTTTTCAAAGGGAAATGAAATATATTGTGAATCAATTTAACTTGACATTTATTGTATTTTATGTTTATTTTTTTAAATAGTATTAATTATTTTATTTGAGATAAAAATTTGTGTTACATCATCTCATCATGACATGAAGCACGTCAAAATAAAAAAGGATAGAATTATAATAAAATTTGATAATATTTAAAAAAAAAAGATAATCACTTTTAATAAAAATGTACCTTTTAAAAAATTTAGTGATAAGTTTATACCAAAATGTGATAATATATATTTTTTTAAAAAGTGATATAATCTTTCAATTAATAAATGACATATTTTATATAAATAAAAACGGTCCCATACACATGACTTGCCCTTTATTAAAAGAAATTAATCTTATAGTAAAGTATATATAATAATAACAATTAAAACCACTTTGAAATCGCATAATAAATCATGTTTAAGACTTACTCCGTATTAGTTGTTGTAAATTAATTACTGCTTTGATGGTAGGCCGTCAATTATTACTTTCTTCTATCCACTCTAATTGTCCTTGTTTTTCTTAAAAAAAAAGAAAAAGAAAAAGAAACGCAATATAATTATTATTTTGCACTTCTTTTCAATATTTTCAACATATTATATATATGCATGATAATGTACATAATGGGCAGTAAATTAAGTTATATATATATATATATTATAAACCAAAGTACTTGTGTGACACCATTTCATTAAATATGAGATCGACAAAAAGAATGGTGATAAAATTATAATAAAATGTGATAATAATTTTAAGAAAAGATAAAAAGTATTATCACTTTTTAAAAAATTCAGAGGTAGATTTTTAGCGAAATATGATAATATTTTTAAGAAAAGTCACTTTTAACTAAATATAATCACTTTATTTTGAAACTTTATCACTCTTTAAAAGTGATAATTTTTTAATTAATAAATAACATATTTTATATTGATCTCATGTTATGAGATGATCTCACATAAGCTTTACTTATTTATTATTATTTAATTGAGATAGTTGCACAATAGATTAAAAGAATTATTATATTTATAATTGGTTCATAATAATTGTATTGATATATAAAAAACCGGTGCTTAACTAAAAAGCAAAAGAGACACTCTCTATATTTAGAATAAACACATAAAATATTCTTGTGCTGATTAAAAACCAAAATATATTCCGTGCGATGCATGGTTATTATAGTTTTTTTTTTATTTATATACTAATTGCATGATTAGTAATATTATTTAACTGCTGAAACAATTATATATAATATATTATTTTTAATATTGTCTGAATTATTATTAAAACATGTAAAAAGATAATTAATTTAATATAATAAAAGTGTGGCAACTTTTTTTTTTGAACAAATATTGTACTAACGTGTTAGTGTGTATATATATCTCAAATTGAGTGTTAAGTACAGCAAACGATATTATTTGTTAAGATTATTTTAAAATAAGTTTTATATTTATTTCGATAGGTGGGAGAAGATTCAAACAACCCTGCATGGGAAGCAATTGACTACCACGTGGACGAGAACAAGGGCCCACCACAGGGCCCCACTGTACGGCCTTTGCAAAAAGGAATAATCGAAACAAGAATAGAAACCGAATCAACCCTTGTCAAATCCCTCACAAACAAAGGCCTGAGAGTCACACAGCATCCCCACAAAAACAAGTACAAAATCAAATGCGATGTGGTGATCGTCGGCTCCGGCTGCGGCGGAGGCGTCGCCGCCGCCGTCCTCGCCCGCAGCGGCCTGAAAGTCGTCGTTGTCGAGAAGGGGAACTACTTCACCCGCCAAGATTACTCCGGCTTAGAAGGGCCGTCGGTTAACGAGCTTCAGGAAGCCGGAGGGATACTTTCGACTGTAGACGGGAAAATAATGATCCTCGCCGGATCTACGGTCGGAGGCGGCTCCGCCATCAACTGGTCCGCCTCCATCAAAACTCCCGATCACGTGTGCGATGAGTGGGCACGTGATCAGAAACTGGGGCTCTTCTCTAACCCCGATTATGTCGAAGCCATGGAGAAAGTGTGCGAAAGGATCGGCGTCACACACAAGTGCGTGAAAGAGGGGTTTCAGAATCAGATCCTTCGAAAAGGATGCGAAAATCTCGGCCTGAAAGCGGATTCTGTTCCTCGAAACTCATCGGAGGGCCACTACTGCGGCGCGTGCTGCTACGGCTGTATGAGCGGCGACAAGAAGGGAACCGACACCACTTGGCTCGTCGACGCCGTCGACTCCGGCGCCGTAATCATATCAGGATTGAAAGCAGAGCACCTCCTAATTGCAGAAAATGGCGACGGCGGCGTTAGGAAGAAGAAGTGTTTGGGCGTGATGACGAGATCCACAAACGAAGAGATCAAAATGAGGATTCAAATCAAGGCCAGAGTCACAATCTCCTCTTGTGGGTCCCTATTAACACCTCCATTGCTGATCAAAAGTGGTTTGAGGAACAGGAACATCGGACGGAATCTCCGTCTCCATCCGGTGCTAATGGCGTGGGGGTACTTCCCCCCCGAGGCAGGGGCAGAATTGGAAGGAAAGGTCTACGAAGGAGGGATAATAACGTCATTGCACAAAGTGGTCGATGATGATGATGCATCAAAAGTGAGGGCAGTTATAGAGAGCCCTAGCTTAGGGCCAGGGTCATTTGCGGCATTGTGTCCATGGGAATCAGGGGTAGAGATGAAGGGCAGGATGGTAAAATACGCAAGAACTTGTCACCTCTTCTCCATGATTAGAGACAATGGAAAAGGTGAAGTTATTTCGGAGGGAAGAATCAGTTACAATTTCACTGGCACGGACAAAGAGAACATGAAATTGGGGCTGCGTAGGGCCCTACAGATTCTTATCGCCGCCGGGGCGACGGAGGTGGGGACACACCAGAGCGACGGGCAGCGGCTGAGATGCGACGGCGCAAGCGAGAAAGAGGTGGAGGAGTTTCTGGAGACGGTGGTGGCGGCCCAGGGGCCGAAATCGATGGTGGAGAAGTGGAATAGTTATAGCTCGGCTCATCAGATGGGGAGTTGCAGAATGGGAATTGATGAAAAGGCAGGGGCAGTCGATGAAAATGGGGAGAGTTGGGAGGTGAAAGGGCTGTTTGTTTGTGATGCGAGTGTTCTTCCGGGGGCCGTTGGGGTCAATCCCATGATCACCATACAGTCCACTGCATATTGCCTATCTAATAAGATTGCAGAAAGATTGAAGATTCAAAGTGTTGAGTGATTAATTATGTAGGGAGTCAAACGAGATATATTGTTCTATGCTTTCAAAATAAAAATTAATAAAAAAAAAATAAAAATTCGTGCCATTTATCATATTTTATTAGTGTGTTCGACTTTTTAAATGATTAATTTTATATAAATTCATGATTTTTATAATGATTTTAATTTAATTAAGGGTTTCAGAATTATATAAAAATATCTCAACTTTTGATCAAATTGTAATTCGAAACACTTTTATTTTTTTAATTGACAATAGATGATGATGGTTGGCTGGCCTGAGCTATGCGACAAGTTAACTAGACTAGACATCAATTTAAATGGCCCAAAAGGGAAGCCCAATTTGAAAGCCCAGTCCAATTAGGCTAGAACAAAATTTCGCCCCAAAATATTGGGATTTTTTAACGCCCTGCTTGTTTTGAAAATTTTATATTATTTCAAAAGTTATCTTTGAAAAAAAAAAAACTACTTTTAAGAATTGGTTTATCGAAGAAAAAATCAAACGTTTTCTTCCTGGCGTTTTTTGTTCTGAGTAATAATTACGATGATTATCTAGCGAAGACAAATGAATCTATGTAAATGTCGAAAGTTTTTTTTTTTTTTAATTATGTGGGTGGGTGCATCAACAGTGGGTTTGTGTAATAAGGGGTATATATATCTTTTCATATATTGTTAAATTTATAATTATTTTAATGTGTGTGCACTACTGATACATGTTGGTACATATAACCTGGGCCATATATTTATATTAACAAACAAATATATGTTGCATTAAAAAATGATAAGCCCAACACTTTCATCATTTTTATTATTATTTCATTCGTAATAAAGATTTTTTTATGTAAATACATGATATTATGATATAGAAAATAAGGGATTGACAATTAAGTGAAGCCTATATGATAGAAACTAGATCTCAATAGTGATCTAGAATTATTATTAGGATCAAAAAAATTAAGAAGATTATATTTTTTATTTTATTTAATTTGATTAGATTATATTAGATATATTTATATTTAGTTATTATATTTCTTGCTCTCTAATTTGTTTAATATTATAAATAGGAGTTTTAAATTTATTGTAAGAGAGTTGATTTGATATTGAATTAAGTTGAGTTTAGTTTTATTTATTGTTCTTTTAGGATTTTTAAAAATCAATTGATTAATAATTATAATCACAAAATCGTAATTATTAGATCGATTTATGATAGTATCCGCATCCTTTCCTGCGTCACTACACATTATAGTTATTAATAAATAATTTTGCAACATTTGTGCATTATCGACATTAACCTCATTTTCTTACTTTTTAGATCTTAATTAATACGCTTTTATATATGGTAACATGTGTGTTCATACTTCATATTGATATTATAATTTATTGAGTAGATATTGTATGAAAATGGTTCATATCATGAACCACTTTTTAACAAGATAAAAAAATTTCATAAATATAAATCTTATATCATAAGTGGTTTATAACGTGAAAATAATTTATATAATACTTTACTTAGGGGGTGCTTGTTTCAAATTCTTCAATGGTAATGAGAATGAAATTTCATTTTCTTTTTTTACCCTACATATGTTGAATGTGTGCTTGTATTTATGGTGGTTACATCAATAGTGTTGTGCTCCAATATTAGAAAAAGTGGACAAAAAAGAAAGATGTTGGTTGTGGTATGGGGGATTAATTGAGGAGGATGATTACAAGGTGAAGAGGGGGTAATCAAATGAGAGTGTTGATTACTTTATTTAGGAGGAAAAAATAATATTATGTACCTCATTTGTTCTCATTAGCTACTATAATTACTACAATTATATCTCAATTCACATTACCATTGAAGAATTTCCAAGCGCCCCCTTAATTTATTTTCTCTGTATATATTAGAACTATGCTCGGGATAGCGGAGAAAAATTCGAATTAAGGAGAATTGTTGAAAGTATAATTTGAACTTTAAAAAATGAGCCTCTTTGACTCTGAATTAAATTTGATTCTGTAATCAAAACAGAATTCATGTGTCTTTCAGATTTCACTATTATTAGATTAGTTAATATACTTAAACTCATGTAATTTGATTTACGTAGCACATCTTTTATCTTCTAGAATAAACATAACAGGTAAAATATGAGCAATTGTGCTCTAATTTATGTTATATAATATGTGGGTAATGAATTTAAAGATAGGTTAGGCAAATCGAAAAATGATGTTTGGGCGCCTTTTTTTTAATGATTTTGAGTGTCGTTTCAAGTTCCTCTTAAATATGGTGGAAAACATTTTTTTCCACAGTATTTTTCATTCAAAAATATTTTTTAATATAAAATTTTATTATTTTTTATATATATAATATATGATGTGGAAAAAAAATAAAATATAAAAAAATAATTCCACACGTGTACGCAGCTTGACAACATTTCAAGCGCTCCGGCGAGACACATCATCAGTTGCTGGCCGGAAAAAAAAAAGTGTATCGAATTGAAACTCTTTAAAAGGTTAGGATATTTTATAATAATCGTGAACTTAGGATTAAATTGAAAGTTGAGTAAAAGGTGCTGTATTTATATATATAAAATTAACCAAAAAGTATTTCACACGTGTACGCCAGCGTGGCAACGTTTCACGTGCTCCGGCGAGACACGTCATCAGTTGCTGGCCGGAAAAAAAAAGGTATATCAAATTGAAACTCTTTAAAATGTTGAGATTTTTTATAATAATCGTGAAGGTCTTGATTAAATTAAAAGTTGAGTAAAATGTAATGTATTTATATAGAATTAACCTCATGTTTAATAAGAAAGTTCATTTTTATTTATGCTCTTATAATATGTCCTACATTGTAATAAATTCTTTTGTTTTTAATTCAATATTTAAATGTATTATTCTTCTCCTAATTTTATTTAATAATAGATGGCGTGTAATTTTAGAATAAGAAAATATATCAATTTAACATATGCTATCCTACATGACACTTTAACACATATTCTGGCGAGATACGTCATCTATTATCGACTTAGGGCTCATTTGGTTCGTAAGATAAAAATATATATCCGCCAAAAACATGCATATTTTTGGCGGATAGATACTTTTATCTTACGAACCAAACGAGCCCTTAGAGATAAAAATCGATATTGCATTAAAAGTTGAAACTAGTTAAATTGTTGGTTTTTTTTTAAATAATAATGGTGAAGTTTAAAATTAAATAGGAATCCTAAAATTAAATTGAAAATTGATAACAAGTTGTGAATTTTTCTATTTTTAATAACTAGTTACGGCCCGTGCCATGCACGAATTGCTTTAATTTTATTAAAAAATATTGAACACATTTAAATGTGTTTAGTTTTAAAGTCTCCTACAAAATCTAGTTCTAATTAACAGTATTTCAAACCATCCCTTTTTTTTTTAACAGTAAATTAAAAATCTATTATAAAAATTGGAGAACAAGGGGTGCTCCAACCCTTACAATAACCTTCAAAACTTTATCTATAAACTGCCCCACTACAACATTTGACAACAATTCCTCGGATCTGAGTTCCAATCTGAGTACAAACAACTTCTAAAACTCAAATTCTTTGCTCCTAACCAAGACCATGTTCTAACTTTGATTTCTAATTAGAGTTCATTTGATTTCTAGCTATGGGGGGAAACATATTTGTTTAAGAGTTCATTTGATTCAATGGATAAGATAAATAATTCAAAATAGGTTAGACAAAATTATAATCTAGAGATTATTATTTAGGAGTTAAATGATATATTTGGATTGATGGATTAAGATAATTAGTAGTGTAAGATAATTTCATTTGATATGTTTGGATTGTAAGATTAATAATAAAAACATATGCAATTGACAATTTTGTCCTCTATATCATAAACAAAAATAAAGTGAATTATGATTTTTCTTTTCAATATAAGGGGAGTAAAAGATAAAAACAATAAATTATTATCATACCTCTTATTTAAAATAATATTATCTTTCATTTATAAGATAATTGAATTTTAGTTTTTGGCTTTTTATTAATCTTGAGATTTTATCAATTAAACTAAACATCAAATTAGATAAGATAATTTAATTTATCTTAGCTTATCTAACCAACCAAACAAGGTTAAACCAAACAGATTACAAATAGTACAACATAAGTCACTTTCTTGATTCAATAAAAGAAATTTTTTAATAATATTTTTTTTTTATCAATAAATATTAGTGGTTAGTAGTTAGTACACCAAGTCTCCATACACTCATATCTTCAAACCAATCTTATATCTCTTTCCTATTCGTTCCTAAAGGGAATCGAATCCAAATCACTCACTTAAGTGAGGAACCCGGTGGCCAGTTAGCTCACAGGGTTCAAATTTTTGAATAATGTAAAATTAATCTTTTATTTAGTTACAAGTATGAGTGTACAACAATGACATGTTCACTATTTAAATAAATAATATAAAACTTAAAACATGACACGAGGGTAGTTGGTGCAATAGTTTCAATGAAACTCTATGATTCAATAATATTTAATGTCTGTCTCATAAATTTTGCATTTATCTGGCAATGAAAGTCTGGCACCTTTGACAGTCTAAAGTTGTACAATTTCCACGTAGAATTAATCATATATTGCAGACAATAATGTATATTAGTTTAGCCACCAAATAAAATAATATATCTGAAAATATTGTTCATAAGTCATAACCATCACATGCAACATAATGAAATGGCTTGCTTCTACCACTTATATAGAAACAGGACCTACACAAAGTTTTAGGAGATATATGACTTTTAAAAATTAATTTTTAAAATTATATATTTTTTAATTTTTTAGAACGATAGGTTTTAACTTTATGATGTAAAAGAAAATAAAACTAAAAAGTTACTTAATAAAGTAAAAATATAATAATTATTAATTGATATGTTTATATAGGTAATTTATTTATAGGGTTTGGATTTTAAAAATTTATTTTCAAAACTCCTAACTAAAATGAATTTTAGATTTTAAAATTCAAATCCGAATCTTTATATTCAGAAAAGAACATACCGGTTGTTGATTGAAAATTGAAAATATGACAAAAATATTTTATTCCATAAATGTTGGACATATATATTTACGTTGAATATAAACTTATCAATAAATTTAATTCAAATTTATTGAAATTTTCAATGTACTTTACATTTGTATTTTACTTAAAAAAATTGAAAGATAATTCTTTTCCGTAAATTTCAATTGTAATAGGCTTGATGTTATGTAGCAAAAACTTTTTATTTAAATTTTGTTTGTATTTTTATATTCCCCTGTCATGAGAAATGTTTAGATCCGTCGCTAGTGGAAGATAAAGTAGATAAAAGTAATAAGAAGAAAAAGACAGACATGTTATTTGTTTGAATAATTTTTTTTTTTAAAGAAAAGAGAATTTATTAAAGGTTGATACAAGTAATTCACAAACTCAAATAAAGTTTTAGGGTTGATTTGGTTCAATGGATAAGATAAATAACTCAAAATATATTAAATAAGATTATAATTTAGAGATTATTATCTAGGGGTTAAATAATATATTTGGATTGATGAATTAAGATAATTAGTAGTGTTAGATAATTTAATTTTGAATGTTTGGATTGTAAGATTAATAATAAAAATATATGCAATTGACAATTTTGCCCTCTATATCATAAACAAAAATAAAGTGAATTATGGTTCTCCTTTTCAATATAAGGGGAGTATTTTAGTAAAGATAAAAACAACGTATTATTATCATACCTCTTCCCTAAGATAATATTATCTTCCATTCATAAGATAATTGAATTTTAGTTTTGGACTTTTTATTAATCTTGAGTTTTTGTCCATTAAACCAAACATCAAATTAGATAAGATAATTTAATTTATCTTAACTTATCTAACGAACCAAATGAGGTCTTACATGACTAGGATAATACTTGCATTAATTTATACTAATATTGTCATGATTATTGAGATTTTTTTATCCATTTATGATCTTAATTGTTATCTATTGAGTATTAATCCATTTTGTGAAGAGTGTAGGTTAAATGGATGAAAAATGATCAAAGAGTGAACAACACGCAAGGCTTGACATGATGAATGGAGCAAAATGTGGGGAAGACAGAGTAATCTAGTCAAGAGTTAAGCTTAAGGGTAGATTTGTATGTGTTGAGGGTACGAGAAGAAAGGAGACGAGAATAAAAAAATGGTAATATATAGGCTTTGTTGAGCACCAACTGCCCTAGTCGAGTGCGAAAGGCTCTGGTCGAGTGCCAAATAATTTGTACAAGTGCGGTGATCTGCTCGACCAAGCGCTCGGTCGAGCGGACAATTCCTTAAGGGTAAAGTGGTACTTTTGTTTTATTTCCAAGGGCTAATTTGTAATATCTGTCAAATACACCTACATATACATTTTTTTTTCCTCAAATTAGTTAGCATTCCTTAGCTGGTAAAGTATTATATATATCATTTTCATGATATAAACCACAGTGTGATATAAGGTTTATATCTATGTATTTTTTTTTTTAACTTTTTAAAAAGTGATTCATAATATAAACCACCTTCACACAATATCTACTCTCCTTAGCTTAGCTTAGATTAGGAGTTAGATAGATTAAATTAAAGGCAATTACTAGAATTCCCCCAACCCCTACCCCACCCCACCCCCACACATTTCTTAGCAAAATTCTCTTCAATTCTCTTACATACTTCATTAGATTTTTAATTCATGTCATTAGATTGAATCAATTTCAGAGTTTTAACATTTTTATGGATTAGTTTGAAGAAATATTGAAGAATTCCATTGAAACTTGTAGAGATTAAAGATTTTTCATTTATCAATTCATTGCAACTTTCATTCAATCGGTGAGATCTTTTTAATTATTTCATTTCTTTGCATTTTAGTTGATTTCATGATGTTTGTTTTAGTTTGGTCAATTAACCATAGGCTAAATCATCCTATACTTTGGGTGATTGAAGTTATGAATTGATTTTGAAGTTGATTCATGCTATAACTTGATTGGGTAGATTTAAATGATCGAATTCTTAAATTGGATGATCTATTGAGCCTTGGCTACTTGAGATTTAGTTTTTTTGATTGATTCAATTATTTTTTTAATTGATTGTAATGCACACCAAGTGTTTGTGTTAGTGTTTCTATGTCAATGAGAATTGTTATGAGCGAAAAGCAAACCAATATGAGTAGTAGACATTCAAATGAGAGTTTAATGCTTAATAAAATAGTAATTACCTAGTTAATTGTTTAATGAAACTCATGATAGCTAAATGATAGATTAATACTTGAATTAATGCATAAAAGAAATTATCTAGAGCATACACTCACTCCCCTGCATTCTTTTCAGAGTTAGATTAGTACACCTATAATCCTATATATTTTGTTTGTTGATTTAATTAGAGTGTAGGACCAAATCCTATATTTTATTTGTTTAGTAAAGAGCATATTTTTAGGGATTAGATTGGACTTGCTCGTGTTTTATTTATTCGATATTTAATTTGATCATTATTTTTCTATAAAAGTGATCACGTACACTTGCGTATCATAATATTTGGCAATCTGTATGTTGATGGGCGAGCTACTCAAGGCAAATCAGAGAATCAAGACCACCTAGGAGGTCGCCAAAGAGCTCGCAAGAGTGCTAAGCACGCCTCCGGGCACCAGACCGTAGGAGCTCGCCTAGATACTCACCTCGGAGCTCGCCCAGGAGCTCATTTCTGAGCTCGCCCGAGTGCCCATCTCCGAGTTCGCCTGTGAGCTCGTATGATAGTCTATAGGACCTCGATGGTGCGCTCTTTTTCCCTCCGTCCGGTTTATCCACAAGGGTGGTTTACGGCGAGGTTTTTAATGAGGCCCATCTAGTCTAAGGCATAGTAGTAGGACGAGGCATGATAAAGGAAGCAGTGTGAGAGACCAAGAAGAGGGTAAGGAACCCTCGTCAACACCGGAAGCTACATAGGCTCGTAAGGTGCCGTCTCACACTCACACACCTATAAATAAGACCTCTGTTGTACTATTCACACAATTCTAATACATTCCCTACATTACACTTTCTCTCTCTAAACTCTCTACTCTCCTCCTTTATATTATGTCCAAGAACACAAATCATAGGATTATTGTTTGGTAGAATTAATCCGTTATAAAGTCACTTAAACGAACACGATTAACAAATTATATCAACAATTTGACGCTAGAAGGAGGGTATGGGCCGAATCTGAAAATAAAAAATTTTCAAGAACAAAAAATTAGGGTTTGTTGAAGATTTGAAGGTGTTCTTGATAAAACTCAAAGAACACTTGAAGATACACATACACCTTCATCCCTTGAACGAAGAATCCAGATTTCCGGAGAAAAACCCGAATTTTTAGATTTTACAAAATCTGCCCAGAATAAGTTTTCAAACACTCACGTGTACACGAATAAACCGAATTTTGGATAATTCGTCACACGCAAAGCTAGACGAAAACTTGCACAGCTCCACCTAAGCTGGACGACCACCACACCGGCGACCTCCACCACTCCGGCGACCTCCCTCCACCTCGGCGACCTTCAGCAAGTTACCCCCTCCGAAATTCGAAAATGGCTAACACGCGAGCCGCAAAAGGACAGGCCTCCGCAGCTGCGGGAAGGTCCAAGGGAGGTGACCAGAACCAAGCCGAGGTGGAGACCTCACGCCAGGTGGTGGAGACCTCACAATCGCCTCCCAAGAAGAGCACCGCAGCTCCGCGACCTCCGCGAGTTGCGATGACCCAAGAAGACTTGGCCCCCGCCCTGAGGGACCTGGTCAGCAACCCCGACGAGCTCCAACGCACCATTGCGACCTTACAAAGGTTGCAGCAAAGGCAGCAGGACGAGCTCGCCCTGGTACCCAGGCGAGCTCCAGCTGCCGATGCCCGGGAGCAGACCAGGCCCACCCAGGGCACCCAGACCAGGGGGGATTACAACGCCCTCCCCACCGAGCAGGAGGTGAGCTCGGCACAAGCCCGCCAGCGTAGGGAGAGGATCGACAAGGCCAAAATGGTGGAGGAGGATCCCGCTCCTTACACCGGAAGGGAGTCAGCCTACACTGGGGCATCTGGCACCCACCAATCAAAAAGGAGGGAAGTCCTCCAAGGTAGCCTGGGCCCGAGATACGGGGAAAACGAGCGGACGGTGGCTCCAGCTGAATCCCACGGGGACTCCGACCAGCAGCCACGCAGATCAGCCCACGAAAGGCTAAGGAGGCCCGCCACTGACCGGCTAGGCCCCCACGGCGGACGCCAATTCCAGCCCACCATTGAGAGGTCACCCCAAAGTGAGGCACCTCGGGGACGTGCGTCCGCGAGACGCACAACCTTTGAGCAACCTCCGCAGAGGTGACCCGAGATGACGAGCTGGCCTCACTGAAAAAGGTCGTTGAAATGCTACAAGCACAGGTAGCAGCCAAGTCTGGCGGACCTGACGCCACGACTCTCCCCACATCTCCATTGGCACCTGCCATCCTCCGCGCACCAGTGCAGAAGAAGATCCAGTTCCCGGTGATGTCCGCATACGAGGGTGAATCTGACCCGAAAGTCCACCTGGCCAAGTACGCGGACTTCATGATTTTGGTTGGCGCCACCGACTCCACCCAGTGCCGGAACTTCCCGCTGACCCTAGGGGATCAAGCTCACCGCTGGTTCTCTTCACTCGCCCCGGGGTCAATCTGCTCATTTGGCCAACTCTCACGGGAGTTCCTGGCCCACTTCACTGGGTTCGGATCCTACCTTACCCAGAAGCACCGAATCACCAACATCCATCAAGGCGAGAACGAGACCGACCAGCAGTACCTGGAAAGGTTCGACAAAATTCTGCTGGAAGGCGAGCCGGTAAGTGAGGACACCAAGGTCGTCGCAGCGATGGCCGGACTCAGGAGGGGTACCGACCTCTGGAAGGAGATGCACCTCGCATGTCCCAACACTTACAGCGAATTCCGTCACAAGGCGGGGGTGTTCGTGGCTATGCACGAGGCACTACTGAAAGAAGTTAGTGCCCACGAAGAAAGGAAGCCCTACGGGAAGAAGTCCGGGGGCACCTACAAAGCCCCCCGGAACTTAAAGGCCTTTGGCGAGGGAGACGAGCTCAAAGAAAAGCTCAACCAGGTCCTCACTGTCTCCGCTGACCACGTCTTCACTGCCGTCAAGGGCAAGGCCATGCTGGAAGAGCCAAGGTGGATCCGCCAGGACCGCACGAAGCTCAACCCTAACAAATTCTGTGCCTACCATCAAGCCATCGGCCACTTCACCAGCGAATGCCGAGACCTCCTCAAGCAACTCTGGAAATTCTACGAGGACGGGAAGCTGGCCGAGTTCGTGAAGAAGGCCCCAGCTAAGAGACCGAGGTTCGAGAGGAGGGCTACCTCCGATGATGATGAGGAGGAAGCGGACCAACATGGTCCCCACAACAGACGGAGGGCACCTCCCCAGCCTCAGCAAAACATGGAGCCCACCCGGGAACTTTTAGTTCTCGAGGAGGAGATCGGAGCCGCCGGAGGTCTCCAGGACGGGGGATCCTCCATATCCAGGAGAAAGAGGAAGGCCGAAATCCAGGCCATAAACCAAGTCCTGGAAGGCAGCTCCGGCCCCAGGTCCGTATCACAGCTTACTGATGAGCTGACATTTTCCTCAATGGACCTGGAGAGGGTACTGATGCCCCACAACGACTCGTTGGTGATAACCGCCAACATCATGAACGTCCGAGTTCACAGGCTACTTGTGGACACCGGAGTATTCACCAACATTCTCTTCAAATCCACCTTGGATGCCTTAGGTGATTTTGAGTCGTATCTGGAACCTAGCAATGCTAGGATAGTGGGGTTCGGAGAGGCTGTAACCGTCCCCCTAGGTAGTGTTAGGTTGAGCGTCCAGCTTGTATTAGCTGAGGATCCCGAAAGGAGACTGACTAGGCTCAAAGATTTCCTAGTTGTCGACCAGCAGTCCTCCTACAACGGGTTCCTTGGTCGTCCATTTATTAATGAATTCAAAGTGGCGTGTTCGACCTACTACTACTGTTTAAAATTCCCAACTCCAAAAGGTGCCAGAACTATAAAAGGTGACCAGAAAAAGGCCCGAGAGTGCCTACTCCAAATGAAAGATGACCAGGTCAAAAAAGCGGTGACACGAGTCCAAGTCCTTGAGGAGGACGTACAGATTCCTGCAGACGAGCCAAACATCTTAGACGTCATCTCGGTCGAAACTGAGGTGATGGAGGTAGGCGATTTTTCAGAAATCAACCAAGGCACTGGACCTGTGCAAGACACACAACCGACACCAATGGAGGACATGGAAGAAACCCAAGTGTTGAGACCTGCGCAGGGGTCAGTACCTGCGCAGGAGCAACAACCTGCTCCTATGGAGGTGGCTGATGAAGCCCAAGATGGGGGACTTGCGGGGGGTCAAGAACCAACACCAATGGACGTTGACCCAACTCCCCAAGTCACCGCACCATCCCAAGTTAACAAACCACCGGAGGTGCTCACAGCTGACGAGCCCACCCAAGCTGAAAGCCAACCCGATGACCTCGAACCGCGCATAGGCCACGAGCCTGCGCAGATGTCACAAGAGGAGTGGGACGAGTTCATCAGCGACCCGAGGTGGAAAAGTCAAAAGAGAAAAACCACCCCCATGGAAGAATTGACGGCACTCCCGGTGGAACCGGAAAGGGACTTAGAACTTTTCATCGGTTCTGAGTTACCTGAACTGTACCGATCGAGGACGGAGCTGTTCTTAATGACCAACCTAGACGTGTTTGCCTGGTCCCACGAAGACATGACAGGGATCCCGTTGGAACATGCTTGCCACAGACTTAACATAGATCCGACGAGGAGACCCGTACGCCAAAAGCGGAGGAAGTATGGACCAGACAAGTACGCAGCTCTAACTGTTGAGGTGGAGAAGTTGTTAGACAACAAGCTCATCAAGGAAGCTCTGTGTCCGCAGTGGGTTGCAAACCCCGTTCTGGTGAAGAAACACAATGGGACATGGAGACTCTGCATTGACTTCACGGACCTGAACAAAGCATGCCCGAAGGACAACTTCCCACTGCCTCACATCGACCAGCTGGTGGATAGCACCTCCGGCCATGAGATGATGACATTCATGGATGCTTTTGCGGGCTATTACCAGATAGCTCTACACCCAGATGACCAGGAACATACAGCGTTCTACACCAACAAAAACATGTATTGCTGGGAAAAAATGCCGTTCGGACTCATCAACGCTGGAGCCACCTACCAAAGATTGGTGAACAAAATGTTTGACCAACACATTGGCGAATCCATGGAGGTGTACGTAGATGACATAGTTGTCAAGAGTCTGAAGAAGGAGGACCACCTGGATCACCTAAAACAGACCTTCGACATACTGCGCCACTACAACATGAAGTTGAACCCCAAAAAGACCAGCTTCGGCGTACACTCCGGAAAGTTCCTGGGGCACCTAGTTAGCCAGCGTGGAATTGAGGTCAACCCAACACAGGTTCAATGCATAATCGAGATGGGTATACCCGATTCCGTCCAAAAAATTCAAAGGCTGACTGGATGCATGGCAGCCCTGAACAGGTTCATCTCTAGGTCCGGCGACCAAAATCATCCATTTTTCGAGGCGATTAAGGCAAACACACGGAGGTACAAAGAGGCGGCCATAGCCAACAAGCTCCATCTCAAAAATCACTTCGTGTGGACAAGTGAATGCCAACGGGCCTTCGAAGACATCAAGACATACCTGGCAGATACGCAAGTCCTGTCAAAGCCAATACCTGGGGAGAAGCTGTATCTATACCAAGCCGCGTCAGAGGTGGCCATCAGCTCCGTCCTGGTCCGAGAAGAGGCGAAAACACACCTACCATTGTACTACGTGAGTCAAGTCTTACATGAAGCTGAGTTGCGGTACACTCCAACAGAGAAGCTGGCTTATGCACCTAGGAGGTCGCCAAGGAGCTCGCCAGAGTGTCAAGCACGCCTCCGGGCACCAGACCGTTGGAGCTCGCCTAGATACTCACCTCGGAGCTCGCCCGAGTGCCCATCTCCGAGTTCGCCTGTGAGCTCGTATGATAGTCTATAGGACCCCGATGGTGCGCTCTTTTTCCCTCCGTCCGGTTTATCCACAAGGGTGGTTTACGGCGAGGTTTTTAATGAGGTCCATCTAGTCTAAGACATAGTAGTAGGACTAGGCATGACAAAGGAAGCAGTGTGAGAGACCAAGACGAGGGTAAGGAACCCTCGTCAACACCGAAAGCTACATAGGCTCGTAAGGTGCCGTCTCACACTCACACACCTATAAATAAGACCTCTCTTGTACTATTCACACAATTCTAATACATTCCCTACATTACACTTTCTCTCTTTAAACTCTCTACTCTCCCCCTTTATATTATGTCCAAGAACACAAATCATAGGATTATTGTTTGGTAGAATTAATCCGTTATAAAGCCACATAAACGAACACGATTAACAAATTCTATCAACACTGTACACATTCTACCACAAATACTTCCTAAGTGATATAATTTTTACACAGGAGCAAAATTAACAAATTATATTTGTTTGAATAACATTTATGTACATATGTTATAGCATACAATTATTTTGCAAAGTACAACTCTTTTCAAATAATTTATTCAATAATATAAATAATATTATTAAAAAATGCATACAATAATTTGTCTTGTTTTATCTACACATCAAAATTTTCATTTATGTGCATACGCCAATTTTGGACCACCATTTTTCTAGAATTCACTAGAGACAAATGCAGATAAGGGCCGGATGCTGGACCTGAGATTTAACAATAACAAATAAATAATAATCAAGGATATCCAATATTTTTATAGTGATTTTACCATAATTTTTTTGACGGAAATAGATCCTCTGCTGGGCAGTAAAACCAGTAAATTGTGTTGAGTACTAAATGGTGGCGTATAGTTAAAATATTTCTTTTTTTTTAGCTTATTAACACGGTAACAAAAAAATTCATGATTTGGTCCTTAGTAAAAGGAGAAAATATTTTAACTGTACGTCACCGTTTTAATACCCAGCACCATTTGTTGGTTTCACTGTCCAACAGAGGATTTATTTCTAGACATATATATATATATATCATATAGTGCCATCTCAAAAATATTATATCTCTGTTTTAAAAAATTTCTACCTAGCTCTTTTAATGCATCCTAACAAAAGAAAAAAATTAATTATATGGGTCCATCATCGAATCATTTATCATATTTATATATTATTTATTTTTATTTATAATTTGACATTTTCAATTATATTAATTATAAAACTGATGTTATAAAAATAAAATAATGCTAAAATAATTCTGATGAAATAGTATTGGAATTTATTAAAAATATAATAATTGTGACATAAATTAAAATAAAAAAAGCACAACAACAACAGTCACTAATTGACCTTGCATTTTGATGACATTTTTTTCTTTTAGTTTATTTTAACATCTATCAAATAAAATAAATTAAAAACACTAAACAATAGTGGCAAGATTTAGTTTTGCAAATTTTGTTCTTTACAGAATATTGAAAAAAAAATTCGACAGCAAAGGCTGCAAACTGAAATAGCTGAAATTGAAGAAGAGGAAAAAAAAAAAGGGACGAAAATAAAGCATTGCTGCATAAATAAAATAATGGATCACTTGCATATTGATTCAAAAAAGTAGCTATATTTACAAATTGGTTCATAATTTTTGCACAGAAATATTTTTTTTTCTGCACAGAACCAATTTGTAATTTTTATTAATTTTTGAACTATTTTATAATTTTCCCTAAAATAAATAACTAAAAAACTTAATGGATGTGAATTAATACATAACTTACAAATAAAATATCTCCCTTTTTTACTTTTTACCCCCCTCTGTACACACAATGCATTCTGATGTGAAACAAAAATTTCAAGTCTTTCACTCTAATTTTCCTTAGTTGCTGTTTGATAAAAATGTACTTATCCCTTTCAATATTCAAAATTTAATTTTATCTATTCAAATGAACCAGCTTTACACATGCCACCATTGTAAACTCTTGGTTGCCTTTTTTTTTTTCCCGTCTATTGTATGAAACAGATTTTTATTTGTCAAAGGAAAATTATTAAATTGTTTTAAGTATCAAATATTTTATTAAGAGTATCAAAACATTCATCGGAATATTAAAAATTGGGTGCATGGAATGAAATTATTTTTTAATCGTTGTTTATTTGTTTTATTCAAAATTTTAATACTCCTAATACATTATTTAATACACTTAAATAAATATATAATATTTTATAACAATTTCATAATAAATTTACCATGAAGTCATTTTCATATAAATCTTACTCTTTTTAACTTCTTAAATTATTTCCATTGGGAGGTCTCTTGTAAGATCAGAACGTTTCGTATATACATAAAACTCTAAATTCATATTTATTAGCAAATTTATATTTATTTGTGTAATACTCATTTTTCAAAAGAATCAAAATATTATAAAATTAAAGATATCAAGTCTTATTGTGTTTATTTCGACTACGCTGGGCCATGCATATATGATCATGATTTCAATCTAAAAGAAATTATGTACACAAATTAAGATTGATGGGTTGTCGAAGTAAATCCATGTTGGGACATGAAAACCGACATAAATGATTTGATGCGAATAAACATTAACAACATTTTTATTTACATGTATCCATGGTAACAATATAGAGTTATTCTAATCAATAATACTGTTTTTTTTTATCGATTAATGTTAATAGTTGGTAGTTAGAAGTTAAAATAAAAATTAAAATCTATATAATTTGTTTACTTAGTTTAAAAAAATAAAAATACAAGGCTGTGTTTAGTTGCTTCACATATGAAGATAGTATAGATATTATCAATTTAGTAAGGAAGATTAAAATAAATCGATCTACATAATTTGTTTACTTAACTAGATAAACTTAAATTACATTTATTTATTTAATCCGGCCATTTTTTTTTATAGGCAAATATTAGTGGTTAGTAGTTAGAAGTTAGTTCACCAAGTCTCCATATACCCATATATCTCCAAGCCAACCTTATATCTCCCTCCTATTCGTTCCTAAAGGGAATCGAACCTAGACCACTCACTTGAGTGAGGAGCCCGATGGTCAGGTGAGTTAACTCACCTGGTTATTTAATCCGGCCATTTTAGTTAGATAAAAATCAGTATGTAAGAGTAGTTTAAACTAAGTTACAGGAATTACCCGTTTTATAAACCCCCAAGATAACACTTGATAAAGATGTGTTATTTTCACAGCACACCTTTATCTCACAACGTAGACACACCCTAAGAAGTACTCATTATAAAAAATTTGGCGTGTTAGTGTGTGTTTCAAAAACATCAAAAAAGTTAAAATTAAATTTAAAAATCTAATTACATATCATGCAAATGACATGCTTATAAAACTTGTCAACAATATATGCAACCACTAAACTTTTTATACATAGATGGTTTATTCTATATTAATGCAGAATATCTAATTTTATTCATCTCAATTCAGTCAAATCCTTTAAAAATTTTCAACAAAAATACACGACCTGATCAACTATCACCGCTCGATAAACGATTCACATTTTCGACACAAATCGTGCCAAAAATACAAACAATGTATCGAATTGCAACAGTAAAATAACGTCAAGTATTTCATTGAAAATTTGAAAAAATCTAAATAAAATTGAGATTTTATCAGAACGACATATGAGAAAATAGATTAAACAAAATTACAACCTCGGAGAAGTCAATAGTTTCGATACAAGTTATAAATAGGTTCGGGGATAACATGTTTGGAGTCGAAGCCTTCCATCTCAGTTTCCATGAAAAGCAGCTGCAGGCGGCCCCACACCCTCCTCAATGGCTTCCCTAATAATATTCCAACAATCTTGCGACAAACACTCCATGCAGCTATTAATATAGCTGTGATAATTAAATATATAATCTTTTTCATATTTGGATTATTTTGGGGAAAACAAATTAAACCCTCTTGTATAAGTTTGATTTATTGGTGGTGTTTTTGCAGAAGTATTATATAGATGATTTTTGTGATGGGGGATATGATTGATTTGGGATAAAGACAATAGCCACGTTTCGAACAACAGCCACAAATTTGAGAATTGATCAACCACATCCACATTTGCTTCAGTGGTCAGCATAGGGTAGAGAATAATATATACATGAATTAATTTCATATCTCTTTATCAATTAGTACTTTAGATTATATGAACATGGTATCAAATTTTTTGTCTGTGTCTGTAGGTGTTCAGTTTGCTCGTGCTCATAGGTGCTGGACTTGCTCGTGTTCATAGGTGCTCAGCTTGTTCGTGCTCGTAGGTGCTCGACTTGCTCGTGTGCATATATAGGTGCTCAGCTTGCTAGTGCTCGACTTGTTCGTGCTCGTACTTCAAATTATACTATATTTGATTTTGACTTCGTCCGATCGTTATGGACTTGAATTATATGAACTTTGTTCATGGTATCAGATTTTTTTGGCTCACACCCATTTAATTCTAGATTTAAAAATCACAACTAAAACTTAAAACAATTTCATCGATATTAAAACTTTCACTCGTCGAGTCTCCTCCTAAGAGGGAAAGCTGAGAATCTTGTTAGGGTCTCACAGGACATTAACCCCCACATTATTATGATATTGTCCGTTTTGAATCGAGTCTGTATAAGTTTTTTTTTTTTTTTTCAAAATGTCTCGTACCAATTGAGATACATTTCATCCGTACGTATGAACTCATGATCACCCATTATTTATGAGACATTGGTTGATACACCCTAGTACAAATTCATACTCTTATAAAAAAATAATATAAATTAATTAATTCATTTACACATTTCTATAAATTTAAAAATTCAGATAAGATGAGATTTTTTCATGAGTCTGGTGTCCGAGTTAGCTGGAGTAAATGAAAAAAACACTTGAGCGATGTCGTTTAAGCGTTTGTAAGTCACGTGCGTTGCCGCAAAAGTTTTTAAAATTTTAAAACGTAATTATTAGTTTTAGTAAAAAAAATTCCTCCAAATAAAACTGACACAATTTAAATGTATGCAGAAATAAATTAAAAAAGTGAAAAATTATGATACTATTTTTGAATAAATTTATTTTAAATTGTTATTACCTGATTAAATTCTTATGTAGCTGGGATCAGGATAACAAATAAGTATGTAAATACTTGAATAATCGAGCAGAAAAAGTAAATAACACAAAGATTTGTCTAGGTCTTGTATTGCAAGAGCTAGGACTTAAATGTAGTCTTTGTATTGATCCAATTCGTGGATCTTTACAATGATGACTCTAAGGCCATATTTATAGACGATCTTAATTATGGTACGTGCACCTATTATGCTACGTTGGTCAACTATACCGTTACAAATGTTATTACAGGAAGTCTTCTCTCCATAAAAAGGTAGTTTCCTTGTGTGGGGATTGAATTATATTAATTATGCCATAAATTATGCATAATAGCTATAATTCCTTTGTAAGAGTTGACCAAGAGCTTGCTCGTGCTCGTATATGCTCAGCTTGCTCGTGCTCGTAGGTGCACGAGTTGCTTGTGCCCGTAGGTGCTCGATTTGCTCGTGCTTGTAGGTGCTCGACTTGCTCGTGCTTGTAGGTGCTCAACTTGCTCGTGCTCGTTGGTGCTTAACTTGCTCGTGCCCGAGAATGCTTGTATACATGGGCTTTGTTTCTGCTCGCACTCCAAGTTTTCTTGTATTGGATTTGGGCCTCGTCCGATTATTTATGGGCTTGGGCCCATTGTAATAATCATACCACAACAATTGCCCCCTACTTTTGATATGCTCGACTCTTTGAGGTGTAACATGTTAAAAGTAAGTCAAGAGGAGAACTGGCTGGGATTAATAAGAGATCTTGTTTGAGGTTACTCTAAAGTAGTTGATGTTGCTCTGCATGTCTTTGAGCCTTAATTCTCCTTGATGAAAATATTCAAAATAATTTTTAATTTTTCCGAGACAGAGACGACTTCACTGCTACTACGTAGACTATGAAATTTTGTCTCAGGGAAAATTAAAAAATCCCGTCACTCTCTGAGGCTCGCCTTCGTGAAATAAAATCCAGAAAATCCTACTGTTGATATGGATCCGTGGAAATAAATTTGATGCAGGACTCAAATCGATTGTAAAAATTATTTTGGCTCCATCCACAAGCTTGATCCAATTTTAAAACTTGATCCAAAATCTCTTACAATAATATGTAGGCCAAACCCATTAACAACAATATCAGTCTGCTTCCCTTGAAGTGTAGAAATCATCTCCAAAGTTGAGGTCGTCTTTATTGATTTTTTCTTTGAATTTATTTTTTCAAAAAAAAGAAATTGATCAACTTTCCTCTACAATTCCAAACACACGTAAAGGTCCTGGAAATCCTTTCCAAAAATTGTGTCCTTTTTACCCACCAATCACGAGACAAAATACAGCCTACAAGCTGGTAATAATTTTTGAAGAAGATTTGTGCCATAATAAAATATATCCTTTCCAATATCAAAACAACAGGCAACTTTTTTCATTTTTTTTTATTGCTTTCGCCGACAAAGTTGACCAATCAACTTCTTCAAATCAACATGCACCCTTTCCTTTTATCTAAATGTGTATATAGCGAAATCGGCGCTACTCAATTCCCCAAACGTTGATTTTTTGAATCACCTCCTGATCTTCACGTTAAATGCTGATATGTATATATCAAATACAAATCGGGTTCCTCTAAAATAGGAAATAATTGCCTCAGAAAGCGGAGGATATATTCCAACCAAAAAAAAAGAAAAATCAAACGCGCTTCATCCTCGTATCCCCCGCATATATACCCGTTTATGTTTTTGTCATATAACAGGGAAGAATTCGCAGATCCATCCCCTACCTTGTGCACCAAAGCTCGACGACAAGTTTTCCTCCACCACACCGTGAGCACAATGCTGCTACAAGATCGATGTGCAATAACACATATTTTCATCTCCTAGCTTCTGCTCGCAACGCTCGGTCAGTGGCGGACTACGATCCCTCCTGCCTTGCTGTTTTGCGACGTGGCTCAGGCGGTGGTGGTCGTGGCTGTTCATTTACAGGGAATTGGTGCGACGGATGATTTCGCACGTCGGTGAGAACAGGGCAAATGCGACTGGGATGTGTGTGTTTCCGGCGAAGAGAGGACAACAGCATACAGAATGGGCGGTTTGCATAAACAGTGTCACCTTGTGCGACGATTAGAAGAAGACAGCGCTCTGCTCTCCATCATCGCAGCCACGTTCAACCAATTTTCGCTGGAAATTACTCGACCTCTCCACTCTCACCGGAATTCTGCTGTTTCACTCTCCCGGCTGCTATCGATGCCAACCCCGATTCGCTGCCTTGGTTGTCGCCAGAACTCTACCCCGTAACCGCATCTGTTTATGACTGTAATGAAAATGGGCGTGTGGTCAGGGGATTAGTAAATAGGAACAGAGGCATTTTTCAAAACTTGTTGCCACAACTTGATGTCCATTTAATTTGATATCTGTAGGGTCTGATGGTGAATCGTCCATAGCTGCATTACCATCACTTCTGTCGTCTTGAAGCGCAAACCAATTGGAATTTGCGACCAAAACTGCTCTTGTAGTCATCGCCCAAATGAAATTATAACTTTTTTTTTTTACAATGTGCAGGACAGACTACAACAAATTACTATAATTAGTCCCCTCCTCGTCCAACACCTCCGGTCTTACAACGGAAGGGGAGGCGTTCTTCATCAACTAACGACATACGACAGCCAACTGCGGAAATGACTTAAACCACTACGGCAGTTGATAGTCGAGAAAATTCCACCTCTTACAGTCCAACACCAATGGGCTTACGACAAAAATGATGTTCTCTTCGATAAACTCGGATGGCGCTTTCCAGCAACGAATCCTTGTCAACGGCGGCCTCTCGACCGTGTTATAGTAGTAGACAAAACTGCTTCTCACGTCATTATGGTTATTGTTAGCGGTTTTCCTCCACCATGTCGTGAGCTCATCGCTGCCACAAGATCGATGTGCCATAGCACATATTATCATCTCTGCCAGCCTCAGCTCGCAATGCTTGGTCAGTGACGGACTACGGTTCCCACTGCCTCGCCGTTGTGCGTTGTTGCTCAGGCAGTGGTGGTTATCTCCGCCAGCCTCTGCTCACAATGCTTGGTCAGTGACGGACTACGGTTCCCACTGCCTCGTCGTTGGGCGATGTTGGTCAGACGGTGGTGGTTGTCATTTCGAGATTGGACATGACATTTTTTTCTTAATCAGCCTCTATGCAACTTCGTGACTTTTTCTGGTGTTCAATAATATACATTGCTTCCGTCCAACACCCCCTGGGCTTATGACGGAAGCAGAGATGTTCTTCATCAATTGACAACATGTGGTTAGCGTCTATCTCTATCCTGCATCTGAATGGACTTCGGCGTGTCTCCCTTTGTTTTCCTCAGCACACAGATGAAACACAAAGATAAACACATTGGACGAAATAGCCAGAGAGAAACGACAGTCGATCCGTACAAATATGATGGTACGGCGGCAATCGATCTCTCCTGCATTTCTTACTTCGATCCGCTGTTGAGTTTACGGTAGCTCTTTCGATACTTGCCTCAAGTGAATGTCATTTTATACATCGGATGGCTACTATGAGTATACGATTCGAGTTTGATGGTGAGAAAATAGCGAACAATCCAATGTCGGCATCCATTTTTAGAAAAGGTAAATTGGAAACTTCACCAAGCTCTTGCACCTGGTTGACGGTGGTTCATATGTCCGACGGCCGTTGTGAGTGGTCGACTAGAGTTCGTTGACGGCTGATAACTAACCCACTTCTCCCCGTCCAATATCCCTGGTCTTGCGATGCAAATGGCAGCGCTTTACCGCCACCAATGGCGGCTATTGTATAAGCATATTCATCAGCAAATGCCGATCATAACCAGGTATACATATGTATGTATATATATTCTTTTTATAAAAAAAAGAGTCTGTTGTTGTTGGTAACTAGTCTCATGTTAACTCGTCAAGAGTGGCAATCAAGGTCGTTTCTGAGCGTCCGACGTCAGTGACAGCTTCTTGAACTTAGGACTTTAGTATGAAGATATTGTCTGTACCAAAGAACTTTTAAGGAGAATCTGCGTGGCCTTTGTGACAATTGATTGGGCAAGCAACTATAGCTGATAAGGCTTATAATTCTCTTACTTCAAGGGTTATACTAGTGCATGTAGACACCATGACGCCGCTTGTCATCTGGAATAACATTTAAAGTAACTTTTGGACGAGTTAGAGCCTGACATTGGATTGAACTATGTTCATGCCGAATATTTAACCAATCACCCCTATTGTTCGGTTCCTCGCTCTCTAGAGTCTTTTTTGAGAATTGATATGACTAGCTGGCACTCTAATAACTTTGAAAGTATCGTGACTCAGAATGAGCTTAATTCTTGGCGTGGAAGATAGGATACACCCCGTGATGTACACTATTACATATCCTATTCATGTTAAACGATGGGTCAAACCCTAAAAGGAATGGTAATGGTGACATATGATATGATGAAAATAGGTCTCATTTTGATTTCACCTTGCCCTCTACCTCGGCTAACCTTTTTTGTAAATCCTGTAAAAGGGATTGTTGGCTATCTTGCATAGCCACTGCTGGTCTTATCACCTCAACAACTGGTTCACCAAAATCATAATGAGAAAAATTCCCTGGGCCCAACCGATCATGGGCTGAAATTCGGGGTTGGTCGCGTCTAAGTAAAGCACTCTGCACAAAGCTCATTTGTTGACTGGCCGAATTTCCAAGTTCAGCGCTTCTTGAATACGAGATTTGCATTGGAGTATAGTTAGAGGACCTTGTCAATGATTCTGGAATGGAAGAATCTTGTGGTATTTCTCGGTTGGCAGGCCATGATGATGATCTCCTAGAGAGATCCGAACCAAGTCGGTTGAAAACCGAACGAGATTCGGATTCCATTGGTTTTTGATGAAAAATGTACTTTTTCTTCAGAGCAAATGATGGATTCCGTGATGCTCTCATTTCCTTGGCTTTTTGTCGGAGTTCCCGGACAAGTGTATCCACTTGCTCGGGAGACTCAAAGTCTTGCATAGATATAAGAATCAATTCCCTTGTCTGATGCCCGGTTGTGGTCTGAGCACGCTCAGCCACGAGGGCTTGGTCCAAGGTATGTGTGTTTCTATCAAACTGATTTCCTTTCGATTGAGACGTGGAATAACCAGCAGAAGTATTGTGGAGAGTATCACGGGGAGTATTAGCAGCCTTTGATTTTGTCATTTTAATGATGAGTTGGAGATGATCTTTGAAACTAAAACCTTGAAGATAGTCTTCAAAACTTTCTTAGAGACTTTAGGATTTGAAGATGAACTTCAAAATCCGAGTCTAAGTCCTTAAGATTTGTAGATGTATGTATTCGATTTGGCCCTCCTTCTAGCGCCAATTGTTATTACCTGATTAAATTCTTATGTGGCTGGGATCAGGATAACAAATAAGTATGTAAATACTTGAATAATCGAGCAGAAAAAGTAAATAACACAGAGATTTGCCTAGGTCTTGTATTGCAAGAGCTAGGACTTAAATGTAGTCTTTGTATTGATCCAATTCGTGGATCTTTACAATGATGACTCTAAGGCCATATTTATAGACGATCTTAATTATGGTACGTGCACCTATTATGCTATGTTGGTCAACTATACCGTTACAAATGTTATTACAGGAAGTCTTCTCTCCATAAAAAGGCAGTTTCCTTGTGTGGGGATTGAATTATATTAATTATGCCATAAATTATGCATAATAGCTATAATTCCTTTGTAAGAGTTGACCAAGAGCTTGCTCGTGCTCGTATGTGCTCAGCTTGCTCGTGCCCGTAGGTGCACGAGTTGCTTGTGCCCGTAGGTGCTTGATTTGCTCGTGCTTGTAGGTGCTCGACTTGCTCGTGCTTGTAGGTGCTCAACTTGCTCGTGTTCGTTGGTGCTTAACTTGCTCGTGCCCGAGAATGCTTGTATACATGGTCTTTGTTTCTGCTCGCACTCCAAGTTTTCTTGTATTGGATTTGGGCCTCGTCCGATTATTTATGGGCTTGGCCCATTGTAATAATCGTACCACAACATAAATATCTTATAACCTCTAAGTATTTTATAAATTATTTTAAAAACTTATAAGATGTTATTTTAAAATAGTTTATAAATTGTTGTAGTGTTTGGATAATACAATTTATAATTTTTTTGTAATTAACCATAATCTTTTAAAATTTTTAATTTTAATAAAACATAAATATTATATTATTTTGTATGCTGATGTAGAGGTTGAGGAGTAGTAGGGAGGTCCAAGGTGGGTGGGTAAGTGGAGGTAGAGGTGGTGAAAAAATAAGGGCTCGCGCGATTGAGGGTAATGAGAGTGGGGAATGAGAATTCATTTTCGTTAATAGTATTTGACATTATTTATTTTACATGACTAAGATCATAAAAATAGATTAAACAAAAGGATAATCACTAACCACATAGTGATTACCCTCTTAATGATATTCATTACTATTTTCATCTTAAATTCATATCAAGCGTCCCTAAATTATAAGAAACTTATTTTAAGATTTTATAAACTGTCAAATATTTTATTTTACCAAATATTCTAAGAAAGTTTATAAACCCTTATAAATTATTTTAAAAAATTTATATGCTCAGCCGTACACCACCTAAATCAAAATAACTAAATTAAATTTATGGGACAAATTTTGTCTTTATTTCATATAATTATGATAAAATTTAAGTGTGGTTTAGAAAAATCGTGTGCATATCTATTAAAATTCTCTCATTACAAGTATATACATATGGCAAACTTTCATATGTTATGTGCAATTCAAATATTGTACTACCTCCGTCCGGGTCTTTCTTCAAAAAGACCAGGATACACATATTAAGAAAAAGTTGGAATATGTGAGTGTGAAGTTAAATAATAAAATATAAAAAGTATAATTTATTGACTTTTGTGAGTGTAAATTATTTCGTTTTTAAGATGTGAAGAAAGAGTTGGGATATCGCGAAATGGAAAAACAGGAAAAAAGAGTTGGGACGGAGGGAGTATTATTTATATTTATTTTCAGTATAAGTAAAGTTGAGTATGATTGCAGAATATAATTTTTTTGTCATATATGTATATAGGATAGAGACATGAAACATACATAACACCAATAAATAGAGACATGAAAGTTTACACCATTAACTAAAAGTATGCTTTTGAAGAGGAAAAAGAAACGTAACAAAGTGGTTTACAGTGACGGAGAGAGCATCGAAGTCCACATTTTATTTTTAATAATAAACGTAAAAAAAAAAAGCGCCAAATTTATATATTTATGTTATCATGCAACACCACGTATAATTTGTCAATTTGGTGTCACTTTCTTTTATTAAACGTATTCGAGGATGACTCCAAACCCGATACTACGCGAGCAATCTAAAGTCGATTTGAAACAGCAAACAATTTTCAAAATATTTATAAAAACATTATTAATGTAAAGGCTTCTAAACCCATTAAATTATATATATATATAAACTAATTAAATATTAGAATCAGAATGTAGAGACCATTGAGATTCCTCTTGAAGCCTATATTTTAAAAGCGAAAGCGGACATTGAACCGGACACCTTGGTTTTTTTGGTCGGACCGGATCCGATCGGTCAGACCATTAATAAAGCGGTTGAGCCGGTATGATGTCATAATTATATAATATATATAATTTATAATATTATATAATTTAATACTTTGTAATAAATATATAATGATGATACTGGATGAAGACGCTGCACCACTTAAAGTTGTTGCAACGCTCGTCACACCGCCGGAGATGGATGTCAAAATCAATGAATTTAGGCATCATGCTTTTCGTCTTTTTTAGATTTTTTTCATAAATATATTAGGGCATCAAGAAATTTCTTAAATTACAAAATAACCCCTAAATATTATTTTTTTATAAAAATCTTCCTAGCAGCCGGTTCGACCCGGACCGGTTCAACCCGATTAAAACCGCTTTTGACCGCTTCTCAAGCGCTTTAATAGATGGCCGGTCGAACGCTTTTGAACCGTACGTTACTATGTCCGGTTAGCGGTAGGACCTGTCCGACCGGTTCGACCGGTTTTTTAAAGAGTGACTTACATATTGATTTAAAAAAGTGACAATATTTACAAATTGGTTTACAATATCTGCACAAAAGTGCATTTTTTTTCTGCACAGAAGTATATTTTTTTCTGCACAAAAACCAATTTGTAATTTTTGTCAATTTTGTGAACCATTTTGTAATTTTTCCTTTTTTAAAACATAGCTTGAAGCAACAAAGAATATACTTTGGCCAAAGAAAGATTAGAAAATTGAAGTAGAATCTGTGATTTTACGGCAGAATAGAAATTATCTAGACCAACTAAGAACTTCATAATAGCATCTCTTTCATGAATTTTAGTCAACTTTGCAGTCAAATCACATGAGTAATTAACCATTATCCCACAAGTACACTGTAAAATAGGTCTAAAACGTCCTAAATGCTCATCCCATAAAGATTTGAATCGATTGTAATACTCCCTCCGTCCCAGACCAATTTGCACACTTTCCATTTTGAGTTGTCCCAAACCAATTTGCACACTACTTAAAAGGAAAATATCGATTTGCGTGCACACTCACAAAATTTTCCACACATATACCCATATATCACTATTTTATTTAAAAAATATATTTTCTTAAACCGTGTGTCATCCCAGGGGTGCAAATACCCCTGGGACGGAGGGAGTAAGATACTAGAGAACTGCTACCCTCGGAGATAGAACTCAAAGACTTTTCTAATTCATATACTCTACTATCATCAAATTGAGTATATCGTAAGTGTAATTCATTCCATACCTCCTCAGTTGAAACAAAGTATTTCAATGTCTTCTTGATATCTGGATGCAATTTAGTATCCACATGAGTACCAGATCATTGGATCTAACCCAGGCCACGTAAACAACGGGATCATCCTCGCTCAGAGCAGACAAAGAACCATCAATGAGTGAGGCTTTGTTCTTCACGCTCAAGACCCTTTTAACAGCATGGCTCCATGAGATAAAATTTGTACCATCCAAGAGCTCCCTAACGATGGCTATGGTAGGATTATCATTTGGATGTAAGGCAAGAGGAGACAAAGAGTTATCGTCAGGTTTAAAACTAAACCGTTATACATTTCGATTGAATTTGTGATAGATCGGAATGAAACTCGATACAAGAAATTTGTGATGGACACAAGAAATCAATTGAGCATAGAACTCAAGAAATTGATCAACTCGATCAATTAAGTAGCGGAATTCGTCGATTGTGAAATCACGATTGAGTTGTCAGAATCACGAAGGAAATGAATCTCAGTACGTAACCTAAAGCAATATCAACAATTTGAATTGAAAAGAATAAAAAAACTGATACCATATTGAGATGATTGAATCAAGTCATGGAAAAGAAAATCTGGAAATGTCGATTGAAAATTACAGAATAAAGAAGTTACTCTTATTTGTTCTCTACCCCTGTATATAATATACCTTGTAGTGTTAGTTATGGCACTACGAGGCATTAGTTACAATAACAACTAATATCTTCTAACAAACTAACTAATATATAAGTGGACTAAAGATAAATTATATATCTTGATCTTAAATTTTGAACTTAATTTCCGATAACTTTTTTTCTAAATTTTAACATGTGGAAAAACATCAATCGCCAACAAACAGTATGAGGAGGCAAACATGCAAGATGGGAAATAATGTCAGAGGTGAACGCGTGAGTAAGAACGTGATAACATATAGAGGTCGACGGCGGAAGTGGTCGTATTTCTCAATCCAATTGACATGAGAGCATGGCCTTTTGAAGTGCTGAAGAATTTTGTGTATTTTTCATTTGAATTATGGTGAAATGATGAAAATATTTGATAGAAATATCATTTTCTAAGTTCGGACTTATAATAAAATGATAAAAATAAATCAAGATTAGTAATACATATGTCAAAATACAATAATTAATTATACATATATACTGGTGTCAGAAAATATAGTTTAGTGATTTAGGTGTGCTTTAGCAAAATTTGCATATCCTAGCTAGTTGGATCGAAGATGATGATCTCCACAAAGATCCTACTTTCGGATAAGATCAAGACATTTTTAGGATCAGATTTTTGTGGGAGAGATAATACAAATCTTGTCATATACCTGTGTGATGAAGCATACTGTCTAGCAGGCCGGTCCTAGTAATTCTGGAATCTAAAATCCAACTTATATTAAGGTTCCCTTTACCACATCTATAAGTGTATATATATATATATATATATAAATAGGATAGTGCGTCACTTGCACTTTTTCCGTCCAAAGATCACTACGCAGTGAGTCTGGCCAAATTGTTGTTCTCTTTTCATGTATGGTCCAAAGATTACTGCGCATAAAACCACATTTTAAGGAGATGGCAATAGAATGGACTCTACTTTTGGGCTTCAGCTAATGTAATTTGTTTGACCCATGAGTTACTTAGTTGAGCCTTTTAATTTACATTTAATTAAAAATGAATGGTCTAAATAATTTTATTCACCATTTTTTCCATTTAATTCATAATGGTTTAATTATTTTCCAATCACAGCTTCAATTGACTCGAATAAAATAAAGACATATATTTACTTCAAAATACTATAATTTCCTACAAAATAGCAACACAAATACCTTTCTTGATAATTAAACTCTATTAGTCAATTTTAATATAAAAAGTGAATGAAATCCTAAAAAACTATAAAAAATTATGTATGTATATATATATATATATATGAACAGGATAATACGTGACTTTCACTTTTCCCGCCTAAAGATCACTATGCGGAAGTTTGGCCCAAATATTGTTCTCTTTTCATGTAAATGACCCAAATATTACTACGTGTAAAGCCACGTTTCTTGAAGATGGCAATAGAATGGACTCAACTTTTGGGCTTCAGCTAATGCAATTTGTTTGGCCCATGAGTTACTTAGTTGGGCCTTTTAATTTACATTTTATTAAATTTAATTGAATGGTCCAAATAATTTTATCCACCACTTTTTCATTTCATTCATAATTTTTTAATTAATTTTCGAGTCACATCTTCAATTGACTCAAATAATATATAGACATATATTTACTTCAAAATACTATAATTTCCTACAAAATAACAACACAAATATATTTCTTGATAATTAAGCAATTAGTTCATTTTAATATAAAAAGTGCATGAAATCCTATAAAATATGAAAATATGTATATATATATATATACACACACATATATATATATACAAGATAGTGCGTGACTTGCCTTTTTCCCGTCCAAAGATCACTACACGTGTGTCTAGTCAAACTGTTGTTCTCTTTTCATGTAAATGTTCCAAAGATTACTACGCATAAAGTCACGTTTCTTGGAGATGGTAATAGAATGGACTCAACTTTTGAGCTTCAACTAATGTATTGTTTGGCCCATAACCAACTTAGTTGGGACTTTTAATTTACATTTTATTAAATTTAATTGAATGGTCCAAATAATTTTATCCACCACTTTTTCATTTCATTCATAATTTTTTTTATTAATTTTCAAATCACATATATTTACTTCAAAATACTATAATTTCCTACAAAAAACTACATTTCTAGATAATTAAGCATAAATAGTCAATTTTAATATAAAAAGTGCATGAAATCCAAAAAAATATGAATATATATATATATATATATATATATATATATATATATATATAAAGAAGATAGTGCATGACTTGCACTTTTTCCGCCCAAAGATCACTGCGCGTGGGTTTGGCCTAATTGTTGTTCTCTTTTCATGTAAATGACCCAAAGATTAATGCACGTAAAGCCATATTTTTTGAAGATGGCAATAGAATGGACTCAACTTTTGGGCTTCAGCTAATGTAATTTGTTGGCCCATGAGTTACTTAGTTGGGTCTTTTAATTTACATTTAATTAAATTTAATTGAATGATCCAAATAATTTTATCCACCAATTTTTTTCATTTCATTCATAATTTTTTAATTAGTTTTTGAATTACATCTTCAAGTGACTCGAATAAAATATAGATATGTTTACTTCAAAATACTATAATTTTCTACAAAAAAAGCAACACAAATACCTTTCTTGATAATTAAGCTTAATTTGTCAATTTTAAAATAAAAAGTGCATGAAATTATATAAAATATGAATATATATATATATATATAACATGATAGTACGTGACTTGCCTTTTTCCAGCCAAAAGATCACTGTGTGTGAGTCTGGCCTAACTGTCATTCTCTTTTCATGTAAATGGCCCAAAGATTACTACGCATAAAGCCTCATTTCTTGGATATGACAATAGAATGGACTCAAATTTTGGGCTTCAGCGAAAGTAATTTATTTGGCTCATGAATTACTGTGTTGGGTCTTTTAATTTACATTTAATTAATTTTAATTGAATGGTTCAAATAATTTTATCCACCACTTTTTCATTTCACTCAAAATCTTTTAATTAATTTTCAAATTACATCTTCAATTGACTCAAATAAAATATAGACTTATATTTACTTCAAAATACTATAATTTCCTGCAAAATAGCAACACAAATACATTTCTTGATAATTAAGTTCAATTACTCAATTT
>JAPKLY010000386.1:325192-349457 GCA_026898435.1 Prunella vulgaris | reverse complement strand
TTCTTGATAATTAAGTTCAATTACTCAATTTTAATATAAAAAGTGCACGAAATCCTAAAAATACGAATATATATATATAAATAGGATAGTGCGTGACTTGCACTTTTTCCGCCCAAAGATAAGTGCGCTTGAGTTTGGCCCATGAGTTACTTAATTGGGCCTTTTAATTTACATTTAATTAAATTGAATTGAATGGTCCAAATAAGTTTATCCACCATTTTTTTCATTTCATTTATAAATTTTTAATTAATTTTTGAATCACATCTTCAATTGACTCGAAGAAAATATAGACATATTTGTACTTCAAAATATTAGAATTTCCAACAAAATAGCAACACAAATACTTTTCTTGATAATTAAGCTCAATTAGGTAATTTTAATATTAAAAGTGCATGAAATCCTAAAAAATATGAATATATATATATATATATATATATATATATATATATATATATATATATAGAGTGAGAGAGAGGATAATGCGAGAGTTGTACTTTTTCCGCCCAAAGATCACATTTTGCGTGATCTGGCCAAACTGTTGTTCTCTCTTCATGTAAATGACCCAAAAAAATTCTGCGTATAAAGCCACGTATCTTGGAGATGGCAATAGCATGGACTCAACTTTTGGGATTTAGCTAATGTAATTTGTTGGCCCATGAGTTACTTAGTTAAGTCTTTTAATTTACATTTAATTAAATTTAATTGAATGGTCCAAATAATTTTATCCGCCATTTTTTTCATTTCATTCATAATTTTTGAATAAATTTTCGGATCACATCTTCAATTGACTCTAATAAAATATAGACATATATTTACTTCAAAATACTATTTTTTTTTTCTACAAAATAACAACACAAATACTTTTCTTTATAATTAAGCTAAATTAGTCAATATTAATATAAAAAGTGCATGAAATCCTAAAAAATAAGAATATATATATATATATATATAAACAGGTTAGTTCGTGACTTGCAATTTTTCCGTCTAAAGATCACTACGTGTGAGTCTGGCCAAACTGTTGTTCTCATTTTATGTAAATGGGCCAAAGATTACTGTGCGTAAAGCCATGTTTCTTGTAGATGGCAATAGAATGGACTCAACTTTTGGGCTTCAGCTAATGTAAATTGTTTGGCCCATGTGTTACTTAGTTGGGTCTTTTAATTTACATTTAATTAAATTTAATTGAATGGTCTAAATAATTTTATCTACCACTTTTTCCATAGATTAAGTAGGCAATAAGCAAGAGGTGTATTTACTTGATTTAGTGAGAATTTTTCTCTAGTTTGATTGTTTAATGACTTGAGATTGAGCATAGATGCAATAGGTTATTGAAACTCGCTTAATTGAAATTACCTGAAGCATATACCCCAACCTCACTTCATCGAAGGTGATTTCATTAGGTAATTTAATTTAGTTGTTTTGATTTTATTTTTGTTTGCTCAAAACTCGAAAAATTTATTGCTTTCGTAGCTATAGTAGAATGTCATTTTCTAAGGTCTTCTGAACAACTCCCTAGGGTTCGATATAATTTTAACTTGGTCAAACTTCATACTACATTGATCCTATACACTTGTAGGCTAAGTGAATTTTGTGAAAATACAATTTGCGAATCAATTGTGTTGTCTTTTTTTTGTTTGTTTTTTATATCTTTATTTGATTGTTTATTTTGAGTGACTCAATTTGTGCATTGAGCTCACTGGTTAGATTAAAAAGTGACACTGTTTGTGGGAAGTGGGAGTGAGAAAGATGAAGATGAGATTCAAAATAGACAAGTTTACGGGCAAGAACGACTTTGGAATGTGGAAACTGAAGATGAAGGCATTGTTGACTTAACATGATTTGCAATGGCTTTGAAGCCTGATAATGAATGGTCATCCACCTCTGAAGAAGGTGCACAAGCTAAGAAGTCTGAAATTAAAGAAAAAGCATATAGTGCTATTATCCAGTGCCTTGATGACAAACTGTTGAGGGAGATTGCAAAAGAAAACTCTGCAATCAAAGTCTGGGAGAACCTTGAGAGTATGCATCAAGCCAAGTCTTGAGAGTATGTATATATCAAGCCAGGATAAGATCAAGACATTTTTATGATTAGATTTTTGTGGATATAGATCACATTGATCGAATCACGTAAATCTTGTGTTATATTCTTTTCGGTTTATTTTTCATCTCTTCATTTGATTGTTTATTTCTCGCTTGTTCATGTTGAGTGACTCAATTTGCGTGTCGAGTTCACTGGTTTGACTAACACCTACAAAAGATGATCTCACATCTAACAAAAAAAAATGGAGAGGAAAAATTAAAATCTAAAAAAAATGAAGGAAAGAAAACTATCAAAGAAACCAAAATTTTGAAAAGAAACTTTAAAACAACAGATATGTAATGAGTTATCCAACCAATTTCAATTGTAGCCATGACGACACCGGAGAGAATTGACCTTTTGATTAAAAGAACAATAGAAAAGAATAAAAAATTACTAACCAGGGGAGCTAGCTCACCTGGCCACCAGGCTCCTCACTTGAGTGAGTGACCTGGGTTCGATTCCCTTTGGGAACGAATTAGGAGGAAGATATAAGGGTGGATTTGGAGATATTCTTGGGGTGTAAAGAGACTTGGTGAACTAATTGCTAACTGTATGCGGCAGCGGTGGCGGCAACAATGGCTGCATTGTGTCAGAGATGGAAGCAGGATCTGAGGTCTTTTGAGTTTTCTTTAGAGATGCAAAATAAAAATGACAATAGAAAAAACTTAAAATTTGGGAACATACACCCATGCATAGATGACCAATTATAATGTGTAGGCAAAATAAATGGCCATAAATCAGAACCCACAACTCACATTTTGACCAATTCCAACACAATTCCTTCATTTATTATCTCCTCATCCCAAATCCTAATAGAAACTCACGTGAAATATCATACAAGTAATATTTATTTACACAATCTTGAGACCAAACTATGTTTCCCCAACAACACTAATATCAATACTAATCAAAATGCTAGAAATCAATAGATAAAAATTCATCCCCCTAGGATTTCAAATATTGAACGCAATCACTTTCTAGAAAATAATACATTTAGGGTGTGTTTTGTTCAAGTGACTAAATAGTCTATCCCACTAAAATAGAATTATTCCTGCCAAAATATAATCTTATTTTAGCGGAATAGATTATTTAGTCCCTTGAACAAACACACCCTTAGGAGTAATACATTTTCCACGCAAAAAATCGAATTTTCTTTTTTTTCACAATTGCACGAAACACATTCCAATGAAACGACCAGACATGAGTTCGGGAAAAGATGAATTAACCTTTGGAGAATCTAATAATAGATGTAAAACTCAATTATTCGATCAGGAAGAACGTATTTGCGATCAATGTCTTCCATCTCGATCATCATAACTTGCACTTCAATGCAACCCCATGGTCTTCTTATAACCGGCTTCAAAAGAGGTCGAATAATGGTGCCCAAAACTCTCAACAATAGTATCACCACCCATTTAATAACTCCATATAACATCTCTTTCTTCATCTTTTTTACTTTCTTTTGATACCTCAATTAATATCTGAGGGCTTTGTAATTGATTGAATATTATATCAAAGAACGTTCATATAATTTAATATATTGAGAATGCATGAATTGATTTGATGAATATGAACCACAAAATCATGAGTGGATAAGTATACTGGTAACAATGAAGACATAGAGTCCACATGTCACAAAATCTAGGTGGAAAATACAAAAATGAATGTTATCCTCCTCATATTAATATTGTCGTATATTCTTGTATGCATCAGATAAATCGTACAATTTAAATGTATATTAAAAAATCATTTCTTTTCTAATAAAAAGTTACTCTCTTTGTCCCGTTATAAGTTGCTCGTTGCTTTTGGACACACAAATTAAGGTAAAAGTAAAAAAGTATTGTGATGAAAAAAAGTGAAAAAGTAATGGAAATAATGTAAAAAGTATTGAAAATAATAATAAATAAGTGAATAGTAATTTCCAAAAAAGTTAAAAAAGCAAATGAGCAACATATAGTGGGATGGACGAAAATAACAAAATGAGCAACTTATAGTGAGACGGAGGAAGTACATTTTTATTTATATTGAAAAGTCATCACGTTAAATTGACTTTTTGGTATAGATAAAAGTAAATTTTTTTTTTTTGCAATAACAGAAATAACTTTCAAAAGTACGCTTAAATTGCATGAAGCACAAAATAGACTTACTCCAGTATTGTAAATACCCTTATATGAATCATGTACATCATGCAATTGAAATATAGTTCTAAATAATATTAGTTGTGTTTTTGCTGAACTATTGTAGTTATTTCAGTGAATAATTGCAATTGAAAAACTAGTGTTCATTTTTAGTTTTAGAAACTCAAATTGAATTTTAAAATTTAAAATTCATTTTAGTTTGAATTTTAAAAATAAAATTTTACACTCTAATTTTACCCTAAAAAAAAATTTGTAACATATCAATTAATTATTATTATATTTTCATTCTATCTAGCTAATATCTATATAATGTAAAAAAATATTTAAAACCCAGAAAAAGTACCCACTTACAATTGGGTGAAAAAAGCCGCAGCTGTCGTTAAAAACAACTAAAAAAACATTTAATTTCACAATATTTTTAACCCACATGAGAATTATTGAAATTAATTTAATCATGTCCGAACAAACCCACTTGTGATGATGCACAGTCATTAAAAGTGACCCATCACCCAACGTAGTTAACGTGCAATATGGACTTTTTCCAAATATAATAAAATAAACATGCACTGCACTTGCTTTTAAGGAGATGGTCTCCAATTTGGCTGACTGTATTGAAAGGGACTAAATTTTGTCAATTTATTACGGAAAAAAAATATCAAATTGAATCAGTAGGCAACATTAGTGGTGACATAATCGTATCACACCGTTTATATATCGTATACTGCATCAAAAAATTTGGAATGTATTTTTACATATCGATATCGTATCGATTTTTATATACCAAATTTCGGTATAAAAAAAATGCATACTACATATCATACCGAAAATTTCGGTATACCATACCGTATCGATTTTTTAGTATAGATGTATCGAAATATTGGTCCATACCAAAATACTGACTATGTCGGTACCGTCCATATATACCGGTATATACCGTCATACCAAAATAATTAAAGTATAATTTTAATTAAATAAAAATAAGTTTAATATTAAATTACCAAAATTATATATACCGGTATACTGAGATACCGAAATATTTTCGGTTTGGTATACAGAAAATAATTGGTATACCAGAATATTTTCGGTATACCGATTTATACCGAAAATATTTCGATATTTCAATATATACCAGTATACCAAAAATTTTAAAATTATAAACCGATACCGTACCGAAAATTTCGGTATGGTATCAGACCGTCAAAATTTTCGGTATACCTAAATTTTTAATAAATTCGGTATCTTTTTATATGATAAGATATTTTCGATATTTGCTCCACCTCTAGGCAAGATGCAAACAATTTGGTATTATTTCTCATATATATATATATAACAAAAGTGAGAATTAGTAACACTTGAATGATTGGCGTTTTAATGAAATCTAACTAAATCATAAATTAGCAATACTGCTACATAGAAGGTACCAGCATTTAAACTGCCACCAATGACACTAATAAACAACACTTTTCAATACCGTTAAATTATAATTTTATCGTAGCTAGGAATGACAATGGGGCGGGTTCAAATCCAAACCCGTCACGAACCCCTTCCGTAGGGACCGGATAAAAATCCAGTTAAATGGGTCGTGGAGCGGGTTTGGACCCGTATGAACTAAAATCTGTCGGGTTTGAGACGGGTCCTGGTATTAGGTGGACCCGCCCCGCATATAATATATGTATATATATTAAATATATAATTAAATTAATACGTTTGTTAATGAAATCTTCGCAAAACAATTTTTCATGTGGTTTTTAACATGATTTCACTAACATTACGTTGAATCAAGCTTACTAGAACTTGCAAAGCATAAATTCTGGAAAGATTTCGACAGAACTTCGTTATGGCAGCGAAAACTTGATTTTATTTTTGAAAAATTTGCCTATTTATAGGCAAAAATACAAGCAGATGGCGGCAAGGGTGTTGCCACGGTTAACAGGGTGTTGACACGTGTCCCTTACGTGTTAAAAGAGATAATTACAACAAGAAATCGGCCAAAAATGATGAAACACCGTTCTGGCGATCAGGTATGAAGGCGGCGAGCAGCTGGTTATAAACATCACAGGAGGAGAGCAGCAGGTTGGGCGAGCAGGTGAGCTGCTCGCCTCTTCCCAGAATTGCACTACCTGCTCGCCATCTATTGCATATAGGCAGCGAGCAGCTCATTGTGGGCGAGCAGGTGCAGCTGCTCGTCTCCGGGTGAGCAGGTGCAGCTGCTCACCTCCGTTGAATTTGCACTACTTCTTTCCTAATTTGTGCTCTTCATGTGATTCTTTCATCTTCTATGCTGGTTTTCACTTGTTCCAGCTGCATCTTGGCTTCATTACTAAGATCTTCTTGTCTTGAGTTTAATTCTCCTGGGACACGTCACCTGGGATTAAGTTGATTACTTCATTGAACATTCGAATTAACTTATTTCATCAACAGTTGCCCCCTAGCTTGATCTTTGTTGGAGCCATTAGGTGGATAACAATTATCAAGCTATCTGGATTTTATAAGAATTTTTCGTTGTTGGGAAGTAATTTCAATCTTGACTTGACTTGCAACCATTTGGATGATGGATATAGTGAAAGACCCTCGTGGCCTAATTAAAAACCTAGCCGTAAACCACCCTTGTGGATAAACCGGTCGTAGCAAAAAAGAGATACCAGGGTGTGCTTTCAAATATCCACGCCCAAATGGTGTTGAGTATCCCTGATTGGATCGTCGTGTATTGAAATAGCTGAAATTGGTGATCGCTTCATGAATCACGAAGAGGCGAGCAGCCCATGATGTGAGGGAGGGAGCAGGTCCTAGGGCGAGCAGGTGAGCTGCTCGCCGCCAACCTTCTGAGAGGGATTTGCGAGCCGCTCGTCGTGCTCAAGTTACTTGTCATGGTCAAATGGCTCGTTCTCCTCCGACCAAGAGAAGATTTTTGGTAATTTGAGGAAGAAACAAATGACGAGGAAACCGAGTCCGATGTCCATTTGGTTTTTTGTGATGTATTTGGGACAAGCTCGGAGTCTTCTGAGCCTGATACTGAAGAAGTTAGTACCGTCCGAGAGGTCTCAGAAGCTCGAGATCAGACCGCTGATATTCCTTTGGCGACGAATCCTCGTGAGAGTGATACCGATTTCATTCTTGGAGAAGATTTCGAACGAGGAGATGGGCCGAGCCAAGCCGATATTTGGAGAGAGTTGGCTCAAACTTATCAACCTCCGACTCAAGTACTTGAAGAGAGAATACCGGAGGGGGTTGCTCAAGACTTCAATTGGATCATTTATAATGATCAGTATAGGGACCGATTTATCCAACCTCGACTCCGTCCTATTTCGTATGTTGAGACGAGATATGAAGCGACTCGTCATCAAAGCCTGTTGTTAGAAGATGACTTGACGACTATTCGGGACGAGTATCAGATTCCACTTGATATCCACATTTCCACTTGATATCGGATTCCACTTGATGTCCCTCGTGATTGCGAGCGAGGTGATCGGCCCCCACCGGGGTGTACTGCGATGAACGTTGATGTCCTTGACGCCGGATTCCCACTGCTGTTGCACCCAATAATTAGCCAGTTTTTTATGGATGTTAACTTAGCAATTACTCAGATTACGCTGAACGGGTGGAGCAATTTGCTAAGTTATTTGACGGTGATGGGATTAGAGGGTTATCCCAACCGGTTGACAGTTCCGGAGATCCATTACTCGATGATAATCTCGAAATGTACGGAGGAAGGGAACAACTATTATTACATGAAAGCCCGAGCGGGAATGAAGATTGTGAAAGGCATTCCCAATAAAGTGAAGCGATGGAAAGAGCAATTCTTTTTCATCGGTGGTGATTGGCGCACTTCCACATCTTATACCGGCGTTAGAGGTAGGATCAATACTCCGAAAGAATATGGGGAATTGAGACGTAAGTCGCATCCTCTGTGTATCATTCGTTCCGAAGTTCACTTATATAACTTTGTCTCCTTTCAGATACCATCCGGGCGATCACCCATTTCGTTGCGACGCCCTCCACCAGGTTGCATGCTTTTGTGTCCCTAGGCATTACGGGGACATTAAAGATATAGAGGTGCAGAGGGCTTCTGAATTCACCTCACAGTCTCGAAGTGCGACGAATGACAAGGTTATCCACGAATAGACTTTGAGTGACGACATACTTCTGGGTAGTATGTTTGTCAGTTCTTCCACTATCGTATATCAACGAATCATGGATCAGGCGATAGCGCTGGGAAGAGCGAACCGTCAGCTCTGTGAGACGAATGAAGAACAACTGAAAATGATCCTGGCCAAAGAAGAAGAGCTGAGACAGGCAACTCTGAAGATCAAGAGTACTATGGACGCTGAGAAATATGCTATTGAGGATTGCAGAAAGCTTCAGTACGTCAATCGCAATCTTGAATAGCAACTGCAGAAAGCTACTGAAGGAATTGCTCACCTCAAAGTTGAATATGCTCAAGAGTGTCAAGATAATGCCGTCAAGATGGATAAGATCCTTGAGCTTGAGAAGGAGAAAGTCAAGCTTCAGATTAATGTAGAGTGTTTGTATACTGCGGAGAATTTACGAGAGCTGGTGCGTGACGCATCGAAGTTTGGAGACATCTGCTCCTACAGTGAGTGTATTCGAATCATCCACCGAGCTGAGGAAAGAGGCCAAAAGATCTCTAATCTGATGAAGAAGGAGTTTCTGGATTATGTCAGAGCTAATCCGTCAAGCAAGTCACAGCCTCTTCCTATAGCTGATCTGGTGGAGTTCGGGATTGATCTGGGGGTCTTTGGAGAAGGTTATGCTATTATTAATCCCCCAGGTCAGGTCGTCTCGGACGATTCGGATGAAGACACTACTGAGACTCCCGCATCTGCTTCAGGAGCTGTTGAGACTATTGATGCTTCTCCAGATGAAGATCATCAGAGGCGGGAGGATGCGATCGCGATGTCTTACATCCAGACTCATCCGGGTGCTGAAACTACACCCCCTGAAGTTCAACCCACCAATGCTGCTGCTGGTGATGCCCCTACTGCTGATTAGGGCTTTTTTTGTTTGCCTGATGCCTTATCTGTTTTAGGCACCGGTTTCGTTATCTTTTGATGCTTTCTTTACTCGCTTTCCTTTTTGGTTTATCATAGGATGTATTTGACTTTGTTTGGTTGTATGCCGAACCTTTTAAGGAATGGAATGATCGTCCTGCCTACCTGTTTATATCGCCTGTTCTTTTTGTGGTGCTCGTTTTCGCATTCTACTTTTTAGTATTCGCATAATAACCTTTTAGGTTGTAACGATCCGCACTCTTACGTCGGGGCGCTCAGTTGGGATTTTATGCTTTACTATCCATTTAGAGCGTTCACTACGCTGCCGTTAGATTTTACATTTATATCCCGAGCTATTCTGGAGTGTTTAATGTGCCATCCTGTGGAGCGCGCACTGCGTCCGTTGGGATGAATATTTTTTTAAACACTGCCGGCCCAATTAGGGTGGACTTATAATGGTCGATCATGCTCAATTCTTGATTGGGATGTGTTAGGTGTTTGACACCGTAACTTATCCGCTCAAGAAGTGCAAGATGCTTCGCTCTCGTTTAGGACATTTATGGTCTCTGACACCTTTTATGTCGCTGTATGAGGAGAGTGCTCGGCAAAGGGTGCATTTGACCAAGAAAGCCACTTTCAGACAATTTCAAGTAGGACTGCAATCCATCATGGTCATCGCTTACCGAAAAAAGATTATCTTTCACATTCCATTCGCCGTTGGCGTAACCAAGTATACATCGTACATCCATTATTGATAAAAATTCTTCAAATGAGCAACATTCCATGTGTATGAAGAAGGTGTCCCATCCAGGTCTTCCAAGTCGCAAGTTCCTTTTGACCAACTTCGCGAAACACGAAATGGTCTTTCCCATCCAGGTCCGAATGTTCCAGGTGGAGTGGATAGGATTTTACGCAGCACCAAATCACCTTTCTGGAAACTTCTCTTTCTGACTTGCGAATTGTAATACCTGGTAACATATTTTTTGTATGTTGCGTTGCGCAGCTCTGCAACGATTCGCCTTTCTTCGAGGAAGTCTTTCTCGATCGCGATAGCTTTATCATTCTCTTCCTCGTTGTACATACAAACTTGCCATGTGGGATTTTGTAGCTCAACCGGCACTATTGCTTCGGTTCCGTACGCCATTGAGAATGGGGTTTCTCCAGTGCTTGTTCCGAATGACGTTCGTTACGACCACAACACTTCCGGGAGTTCTCTCGACCAGCTTCCCTTCTTTTCCATCAAACGGAGCTTCAATGTTTGCTTGTTGATCTTGTTTGATTGTTTTAACCTGACCGTTTGACTGCGGATGATAGGGCGTCGAGTAATACTTTTTAATTTTCTAAGTATCACAGGATTTCCTCGAGAATTTCCAATCTCTGTTTCTGTGATATACATTTGAGTAGGGGTGATGAAAATCCTCTCTTGTATAATTGGCCGTCGATTATCACGTAACAAGCTGCCTGTTTAACCAATCGAGCTGTTGTCCAGGGATCCTCAGGCTGCTCTCCGCTAGTCAAATATTTTATTATACTAGCTCTCCAGTCGTCATTGTCCAACTCGTCCACCTCCTGCCCCCCATTCGATATTTGATTCATTTTATAATCGAAGGTCGAAGGATTATCAAGTTTGGTGATGACGACTTCTGATATGTCTGTTGCCCCCTGGCTTGACGCTAATCTGGCTAGAGCATCGACTTGTGTGTTTTCTAGTCGAGGTATCTGTTCGATATAGACTTATTGAAACATGTTCAATAGATGAGCTACTATTTTTTGATATAGTATCATCTGTTCGTCTTTAGCCTCGAACTCTTCTCGGTGCCGAAAATTTGTAGTCTTTTGACCCCAATAGCCAACGCAAGTCTGAGCCCAGCTATCAGTGCTTTGTATTCTGCTTCGTTGTTTGTTGCCAGGAAAGCAAATCGGATGGCTGATGTAACTCCTGCCCCCGATGTCGTGCTTGTTGACGACCCGTCCATGTACAAGTGCCACGGATGTTCGTAATCCTTTGTCAATTTTGGTGGGGAAGTCAATTCTACAATAAAGTCGGCCAGAGCTTGTCCTTTGATTGCCATTCGTGTTGCGTAGGTAGTGCTAAACTGACTAATTTTTAGGGACCATTTCAACATCCTCCCCATTGTATCTGGACGATGGAGAATTTGTCTCAGCGGGAATGTAATGAGTACTTCTACTTGATGATCGTAGAAGTACGGCCGCAACTTTCTGGTGCTCATGACTAAGGCATACGCAAGCTTCTCGGTTGGAGAATATCGTATTTCTGCCTCGTGTAGAGCTTGACTTACATAGTAGATTGGGGAATGAAACTGGCCTTCCGCACGCACAAGTACTGAACTTATTGATACCTCTGATGCTGCGAGGTAGAGGTATAGTTTCTCGCCAGGCACTGGCTTGGATAGAATTTGTGTGTCGCTCAGATACTCTTTGATTTGATCAAACGCTCTCTGACAGTAGTCTGTCCACACAAAATCATCATTCTTCCTCTTCATGGCCACAAAAAATGGCCTGCACTTATCTCCAGATCGTGAAATGAAGCGATTCAGGGCCGCTAGACATCCAGTCAGGCATTGAGTCTTACAGACTGAATCAGGTGGCATCATGTCAATAATGGCTTTGACTTTTGTCGGGTTCACTTCGATTATGCTCTTACTCATTAGATGTCCCAAGAATTTTCCAGAATGAATTCCGAAGCTGCTTTTCTTGGGGTTGAGTTTTATGTTGTAGGCGCGGAGTATCTCGAATGTTTGAGCAAGATGTCCGAGGTGATCTTCCTTGTGTACGCTCTTCACGACAATATCGTCCACGTAGACTTTGATTGAGTGGCCGATATGCTCGTCGAATATCTTGTTCACCAGTCTTTAATATGTGGCCCCGACGTTAATCAAGCCAAATGGCAAGCTCGAGATCCTCTTTGTCCGGAAAAGCTTTAACGGCTGTCAATTCTTCCATTGGTGTGGACCGTTTTCGCTTTTCCTTCCATCTGGGATCGAAAATTGGCCCATCGATGTTTAGCTAGTCTTCAATCTCCATCGGTTCGCAATCCAACCTGGGTTCAAAATCTTGGCTGAGAAGGCATTCGTCCAGTTGTTCACCATTGAAGTGCCTTTCAGACACTGTTTCGGCCAGGGTTGGCAATCTGGGTCGGAATTTTGGCTGAGTGGGCATTCGTTTGGTTGTTCACCAGTGAAGTGCCTCTCAGGAACTATTTCCGCCAAGATTGCTATGTCTTGATTTGGTTCTGCCCTTGGTACGTTTTCTGAATGTTCGACCTCCATTGGTACTACTTCATCTTGCGAAGTGACCAACTTCTTGGGTCCCAGTTCAGTTCGTACGGGAGAATTCTCAATGCCTTGTATTTGCGAATCTGATGGCTTTACTTGAAGTAGGCATTCGCGGGCTTTCTTTTGATTGCCTTTTATTGTACCAGCGCCATTTGGTGTTGGGAATTTCAAACAATAGTAGTACGTCGAGCAGGCAGCCTTGAATTCATGCAAAAAGGGTCGGCCGAGGAACCCATTGTAGGAGGATGGCTAGTCTACAACAAGGAAATCTATCTTCATGGTCAGCCTCCTATCGGGATCATCGACCGATACAAGTTCCACAGACAAATGTATTGTGCCAAGGGGAATAGTAACAGCCTCCCCGAATCCTATGATTTTATGATTACAGTCTTCAATGTAGGATCTGAAGTCCCCTATCTGGTCAAGAGTGTTCTTGAAAAGTATGTTCGTGTAGGTTCCGGTGTCGACCAGTAGTCTGTGAACTTTGGCGTTCATTATGTTTGCACTTATGACCAGGGAGTCGTTATATGGGGTCATAATACCCTCCAAGTCCTTCTGCAAGAATGTTAATTCTGCAGTAGGCCTAGCCGAGGGTCCCGCACTAGTCTCTTTTAGCTGGTCAATGGCACGAAGTTCCGTCTTCTTCTGCCTCTTTTACGGAGGTGGTCTCCCATCTGTAAATCCACCTGCATGGCCTACCTCTGGTTCGATCACAAAAATTTCCCTCATCGGTCCTGGCTGAGGGGGTGGTGCTTACCGATTCGGCCTCGGCCTCTTTTCCCTGTCTTCCTCTGTTCTATCATCGGGCTCCCGCGGTCTCTTCCTGGGGCTTTTTTCACGAACTCGGACAGTTTGCCTTCCTCATAAAATTTCCACAATTCTCTGAGTAAATCTTTACACTGGCTAGTGTAATGTCCCATTGTCTGATGGTATGTGCAATATCTTCCCGAAAATACCTTACTCGGATTCACCTTGATCTTCCTGGGTGCTGGTAACATTCCCTTCTCATTGACCGCATTGTACACCTGGTCAATGGAAATCGCTAGAACTCGATTGAGCTTGCCTTTCAAACTTTTGCCTTCAAAAGGCTTTACATTCCCTGGGGTTCTGTAATTGCTTCCACATCTCCTGGCAAATGCCTTTGGTTCTCAATGCCTCTTGCATTGACACGAATATTCCGGCCTTATTTCGGAACTCTCCATAAATCTTCGGGCACGCGAGATGCATTTCCTTCCACAAGTCAGATCCCTTCTTCAACCCTGCCATTGCGGCAATCACCTTCGTGTCTTCACTCACTGGCTCTCCTTCGAGAAGGATTTTGTCAAAACGTTCGAGGAATTTCTGATCTGATTCCTCCGCTTTCTATACCAGATTTGTCAGTCGGTGCTTCTGAGTGAAGCACTACGCCGCTCCCGAAAAGTGTGCTAAAAATTCCCAGCTCAGTTGCATGAAAGAAGTTATTGATGCTAGGGGCATCGCTGTAACCACCGATGTTCATGGTCTCCAAGTGAAAGAGGAAAATTTCTGCATTGGGTGGCATCAGATGCACCAATTGAGATAATAAAATCTGTATACTTGGAGATGTGCACCTTCGGATCAGAGCTTCCCTCGTACAGATTCGTTGTCGGGTATTGAATCTTTGGCTGAATGGGTGCTGTTAAGATCGCGGGTGACAGTTGTGATAGCGGGATCTGTAAAGATGACTCACCCTCCGGGCGTAGAGCTATCTTGGCCTGAAGGTCCTCGATGGCTTTCTTCATTGACAATAGGATTCCATCCGAGGTCTCAGTACGAGGACGTGGAGGTTGTTCCTCTCCCACATGGCGAGCGGAGACAGACGCTCGGTCGCTCTGATGAGACCTAGCTGGAACCCTTGTTGCCTTTTGCACACCTTCAGGTCCTAATCGCTCTAATGCCGGCCATCTTAGTCGCCCATGAATTGTCTGCTGCCTTTCTGGGTCCACTTTTTGTACACGCGTTGGATGATGGGACACCGATATGGGTTGTCCATGTGACCTGTCATCCCGTCGCTCCGGTTGTCTGCTCCGTGGATTGCTATGGCTTGACTCGTCTACCACACTCCATGTCGTCTGCCTTGTGGGCCTAACCGACCTATTATCTTCTGCTTCCGTCGTTCCTCTCGCCTTCTCCATTGTTCGCTTTCAGCCTCGGCCTCGGGTTGACGCTGAACAGCCCGTTCAAGAATGGGTTCCTGTTCAGGTCGCATCCCGGAAGGATCGGTGGCTTCTTGTTGCTGGTGTTGCTGTTGCTGCAATGCCCTGCAAAGGGCTGTCATACGAGAGATATCCTCCGGGCTTTGTAGGAAGGGGAGCAGTTCAGATAACCCTTGCATATAGTTTTGTCCCACTTGGGTAGGCGGGACTCCTGTATGTTTCATCTGTGGTAGATTATTAGTTGCGTCCTGAACTGTCGTTGATTGTTCAGGCATTGATGTTCTCCTGTTCTGATGATTGTTGTTCCTTTCGTGCGATGTGACCCTTGGTTGAGAAACTTCCCTCGACATTTTACGTAATGTCAGCTCCTTTCCACTAAACAGCTGAACAGGTGAAATAACAGGTGAACAGGTAAAACAGCAGGTGAGCAGGTGAAAAACAGGCGACCAAGTGAAAAACAGGCGACCAGGTGAAAAACAAGCGACAAGGTGGTGTTATTTCTTGAATAAAAGGCGAACAACTTGGTTTCCTTCAAGAAATCAGGAGACCAGCTTATTTTCCTTCAAACATTCAAGCGAGCAGGTTGCAAAACTTCTTCCAGAATCCAAATTTCGCAATTTTTATTCCAGTATCCAACAAAATCCAACAACCGGAGGTTCGGGGCCCTTCTTCTAGCGCCAAAATGTTAATGAAATCTTCGCAAAACAATTTTTCATGTGGCTTTTAACATGATTTCACTAACATTACGTTGAATCAAGCTTACTGGAATTTGCAAAGCACAAATTCTGGAGAGATTTCGACAGAACTTCGTTATGGCAGGGAAAATTTGATTTTATTTCTGAAAATGGCCTATTTATAGGCAAAAACACAAGCAGTTGGTGGCAAGGGTGTTGCCACGCTTAACAGGGTGTTGACACGTGTCCCTTACTTGTTAAAAGAGATAATTACAACAAGAAATCGGCCAAAAATAATGAAAACACCGTTCTGGCGATCAGGTATGAAGGCGGTGAGCAGCTGGTTATAAACATCATAGAAGGCGAGCAGCAGGTTGGGCGAGCAGGTGAGCTGCTCGCCTCTTCCCAGAATTGCACTACCTGCTCGCCACCTATTGCATATAGGCGGTGAGCAGCTCATTATGGGCGAGCAGGTGCAGCTGCTTGTCTCTGGGTGAGCAGGTGAGCAAGTGCAGCTGCTCGTCTTCGGGTGAGCAGGTGCAGCTGCTTGTCTCCGGGTGAGCAGGTGCAGGCGCTCGTCTTAGGGTGAGCAGGTGCAGCTGCTCGTCTCTGGGTGAGCAGGTGAGCAGGTGCATCTGCTCGTCTTCGGGTGAGTAGGTGAGCAGGTGCAGCTGCTTGTCTCCGGGTGAGCAGGTGCAGCTGCTCGTCTCTGGGTGAGCAGGTACAGCTGCTCACCTCCGTTGAATTTGCACTGCTTCTTTCCTAATTTGTGCTCTTCATGTGATTCTTTCATCTTCTTTTCTGGTTTTCACTTGTTCCAGCTGCATCTTGGCTTCAATATTATGATCTTCTTGTCTTGGGTTTAATTCTCCTGGGACACGTCACCTGGGATAAAGTTGATTACTTTCTTGAACATTCGGATTAACTTATTTCATCAACAACGTTATATTATATATGTATAATTAAATATATTAAAATTAGGCTATTAATTAATATATTCATTAAAGTATTAGATTAGATATGCTCATAAAGTCACGAATAGAAGTTGTACAAGGGTTCATTAATTGATTTTATCATTTTAATTTTCAATGAACATTATATGTATGATTTTAAATATTTAGATTTAATATGTTGAAACTTGAAATGGATCATTTCGTGTATTTATTGTTGTTTAAATCGTTCAAATGCATATTGATGTTATATTTAAATTTTAACATATTTTTTTGTAATGCATTTGATTCGTATAACAAAAATAGACGGATAGGCGGGTCCAACTTCAAATTAAGGTGCAGCGGGGCGGATCCATGATCCATAAAATTTCTAACAAAATGGATCATGGGAAAGGCCAAACCCCTCCCAAACCAACCCCCTCCCCCGTTATCATCCCTCATCGTAGCGTCGTGACCTACAATTACAACATTTTTTCCTCGTGATCCTCTTGTATAGAGTTGAATAGATTTTTTTTTTAATATGTAAATTAAATAATTTCTTATTTTATTATGGGTATGAGAATTCTCCTCAATAGTTCAACCCCAAAATTACAAATATTGAAAAATTTTACGATGAAACATCAAGAACTAAGTCTAAATTTTTTTAATCAATTTTGAAAATTTAATTGAGTACATATTTTCCCTTTTATTGTATATATTTTATATTTATCTATGCTTCTAACTATCTATATGTGGACTCAACTCATATTCATTATAACTTACAATTATTTTCCTGTAAAACCTGATAATAAATGGGTAGCATCAGATATTTTTTTATGGAAAAAATTTATATTAGATTGTCTCATGATATGAATATCATTTATTAATAAAAAATTATTATATTTAAAAAGTGATTAAATTTCAATAAAAAAATAATTTTTTATTAATATCTACTTTAGTAAAATATAATTATTCTTTATTAAAATGTTTTTTTTAAAATAATAATATTTTTAAAAATAATATTTTTTTATTAATAAATACAAGTTGGAGGAAGTTTCACACAAGAGTCCCTCTAATTTTATTTAAAAAAATTGTGCAGTACACAGGGAGACATATCCACAATCCACTTGATAACTCCATGTGAAAAATATATAAAACTATTCTATATGAAGAGAATCAAATTAAAAGGTGAGATTTTCAACCTTACTCTTTAATGCGAAATACTTTTTTATGAATAATACCCATATTCTTTCAAAATTATCATAATTTAATAGTGGATTTGCACCTATCTTATAAAGAAAACGTAATTTTTGAATTGGCAAATTCGACTGTTATTTAACAAATTCAACTAACGGATTCTCAAATTTACTCGCAAAATTTAATTTGATGATTAGACATGATCATGCTATTAACAAACAATACAACACTCATTTTAGATTGAATATATTCACTTTTATACCTTATATACTTGAATTGATATTTTGTTACTTAACTATATTAAATTTTAGATATGAGAAAATATGAATTATATATTTGATTTATAATTTTTGATTTTTTTTAAATATTTATGGTTTATATTCTTAACGAACTATAATCCTATAATTCTTAAAATTTATTTAGTATCGCCCCGAATTCACATGTCCGAGTGCAACATACCTTTTTATACATTCATTTTTTTTCATAATCAAATTGATCACTTTAAAATTAATTAGTATTTGTATTCCAAACACATGCATGAACTGTAAATTCAAATGTACAACCTTCCATTGTTTCGAGTAAGTCTCGTATACATTTAAGTGTATGATACACTCATTTAACAGTTGAGATCATTTATATTAAAAAGCAGGGGCGGACGCAGGATTTTTATCCAGCCAATGCACAAATTTAAAAATTTTGTATATTATATACCATAAAAATGCTAAAATAATTTTATAAATGTAATAATATGAAATGGACTCAGCATGAGTTTTCGTAGCCAGAGGTCTTATGAAACAAGAATTATATAAGAATTTTAAAATAAAAAAAACTTCTTAAATAACTTAGAAGTCTTTATAAACAAAAATTAATATTTTAGAGGACCTTTTACTACATTTTGTCATTAGAAAACAATTGATAGTTAATATAATATTCTAAACATTAATAATATATATTGATTATTGAGTTTGTTAGATTTTGAATTGTGAGTAATTTCGTTAACAATATAATTTATAAATGAAAAATTATCTAGAAAATTTGTTGACTAAATCCTAATTTAAAAGGTCCAACAAACAAAAGTATATATATGATTAATATATATAATTTTTTTATAGTTAAATACATAATATTTAGAAATATAAGTAATAAAAATATTGAGGTATGACATTTGTCATGCCTTGCCTCTATGTAAATCCGCTCCTGTTAAAAAGTATGAATTGATAATATTGAAAAATGAGAATTAATTACATTAAAAAGATTTACATTGAAAATCGTTAACAATATAAATTTTTTAGTATATTTTATTTACATTTTTAATGTAATCAACTTATACTAATGAAATATGTAAACAACTTAATTTCATATGAGACCTTCACTGTTTTAAAAAGATTTACATTTTTAATATGCATCGTTCACTAATTTCATATGAGACCTTCACTGTTTTAAAAAGATTTACATTTTCAGTATGCATAGTACACTAATTTCATACGAGACCTTCACTGTTTTGAATAGTAAACAACGTAATGTATACTGTGTATTAATTTAACAATGAAATATGTTTTGTTTTATTGAAATGAAAATATATTTGGTCTCGTAATTGTTATCTTTTTTGCTCCCAAAATAGATAAAAAAAAATTATTTTATTATAACTTTGTACATTGGTCAAAGCGAAAGTTATGAAATAAAAAATGTTTTAAACTTCAAATAGTATTAATTAGTTCGTCAAAATATCAATTTCATTATAATATAATATAATAAAAATAATTAATATTATATTAAATTGTACAACAAAACTGATATACATAAGATATATTCTAAAATCAAAATTATATTTTAAAAAAGGCAAAGTATTATGTGAATGATACACACAGTAAATTTTATGGTGAACAACAATTTATTCTAAGTATTTTGAGATTTGATTATTTTAGAGATATATGACATAAAATACTGTATATGAACTAACACGACAATGTATATAAACTAACACCACACTATATATGAATTAACACCACACGTAGTATGCCATAGTGAATGAACTAAAATCATATTGTATATGAACTAACACCACACTGTATATGAACTAACACTACACTGCATATGAATTAACACTACACACCGATCTGTGTGTTACTGCGTGAAATAAAATATGTCGTTCACAAAATTATTACGGTGAATATTACTCACATAATACCTGCTCTTTAAAAAATCATGTTGTACTCTTGTGTACTCCCATAAATGCCTTACTATGTATAAGCAAGAACATAACTACAACAAATTAGAACCCCTAACTCATGGCATTTGGACTAAAATGGAACATATAATTCCTCGATTTTCTATCTCCCAATCTCAATTATTTCTTTGATACAAATGGCAAAATTATGAGCCCACAACTTATGTACTTACCTAATCGAAAATAAAACACAAGTTTTCTGTTCAAACTATAAGCATAACTAAGAAACAAAAAAAAATATTCAAATCCACACACTCAAATCCTTCAAAAATTAGTTCAAAAGACGAACAATGAATTTCATATTAATTTAGGTGATCACTCCAAATTACATCCCAAGAAATTAATATTGAAACCAACATATATGAGATGTAACAAGTCATTTGTGTGAGACCATGTTACAAAATTTATTCCTAATTTAAAAAAAGAAAACACGATACCTTCAAAGCGAGATATACACAAAATTCTGGCGAGACGAGCCTTTGATCGAGAAGTCAACAATCGACGTACAACTCTACTATTCGATCAGGGAGCACGTATTTCGGGTCGAGGTCCTCCATCTGCATCACCATAACTTGGAAAGAAATGCGACCCCATGGTCTCCTTATGATGGGCTTCAGAAGAGGTAGAATAATAGTGCTCACAACTCTCAATAACACAATCAACGCCAATATAACTCTGTATAATATCCCTTTCTTCATCGTCTTCATAACTTTCTTTTGATGTATGAATTATTATTTGAGTGTTTTATTAATAATTGGTTGAATATATGAAAGAATATAATTCAGAATGGGTGACCTAACGCGTTAAGATGAAGACATGGACTCCACATGCTACAAGACTTTGGTGTAAAATATAAAATGAATGCTATCCTCGAGGTATTATTTATTGCAAAGAAAATCAAATTTAAAAGTCCAAGTAGATCTGTATATCATTTGTCTGAAATCATGAAAGGTGACCTGTCACCAATATTATTAATAGAATTAGTCTTGTATGCACCAGTTACACGGTGTAACTCAAGTTCATTTTTAAAAGTTAAACAGTTTATAACTGAAAAGTTAAAAAGTTTATTATTGAAAAGTTAAACTATGAAAGATACACTTTTCAGTAATAAACTGTTTAACTTTTCAGTTATAAACTGTTTAACTTTTTAAAAATGAACTAGAGACTTACTCTTATTAATTATATATAGGGAAAAATTTAAATTAGAGAACTAAATTAATTAGGAGCTAGACCTTTTAGATGAGACAATAATTTTGCATGGTATCAAAATATTCGATGCATCTCGAACTCTAAAAAATTGTCTTAGTCTTGTATGCACTAGGTGTATCGTACAACTAATTTTTTATTTTTAAAACGTTGCACAATTTACTATTGAAAAGTCACACGTATTATTACTGAAAATTTTATTTTCAATAGTTTTAACTTTTCAGTAATAATACGTGTGACTTTCCAGTAATAAATGTTGTAACTTTTTAAAAATACATTTGAATTGCACGGTGCACCTGGTGCACAACAGAATTGCGCTAATAAATTAAGTCTTTACTTGGACATGAAATTCATTTAAATTAGTAGGTTACAATGTAAGACACATTAAATCAAAATGCATTTTCGTAACTCATTTGGCATTATATGGTCTCATCCACATCAAATCTTTCCTTTAAAACTGAAATTGGAAACAAATTAATAAAAATTGTATACTATAGGTTTCTTTACCTTTAACATTTTTTTTCGTGTACTTCATTCAAGTTTTTCGAGTGTTCTTTTTCTTTTTTTTTTAATGTAAACAAAATTGAGTTCAATTATCATCCACAATCAGCCGAAGTGGCCTGTCTAAGTTTTGACAATATTTAGTACTCCCTCCGTTCCAAGGGTATTTGCACCCCTGAGATGGTACACAGTTTAAGAAAAAAAAAAATTTTAAATAAAATAGTGGTATACGGGGAAATGTGTGGAAAGTTTTGTGAGTGTGCACGCAAATCGATGTTTCTCTTTTAAGTAGTGTGCAAATTAATTTGCGACAACACAAAATAGAAAATGTGCAAATTGATTAAGGACGGAGGGTTAATAAGGTATGGCTAGTTCTGATAAAATTTGAAAAAAAACAAAAAAAAAAGGTATGAGCTAGTGGACCACTTTTTTGTCCAGTCTATTCCAGCTCACTTTTTTGTCCAGTCTATGACTCTATTCCAGCTCAAGCTTAGTTGAGAATGGGGTGGGCTTTCAATAATCATTTAATTATTCAAATTATCAATGAATTTTATCAACAAATAAACACATTGTTGGTAGAATAGAATGATTGAGATTAAATTATGTGGCTAATTTAGGTACTTCCACCAAACAATGATCAAGGTTATTTAGGAGATATTTTGTTCTTGGTAAAGGAAATAGAGAGAAGATAAAATTATAAAAATGCTCTTGTATTCAAGGGTTGGAATCCCCTTAATTTTGTACAAATGTTTTATTTATATGTTTTACAAATGATCAGGAGATATGAATTAAACTTAAGTGACTTAATGTTGTGACAAGTGTCCTCACACTTGTCAAATTTGCTACCTATTAAATTTTAATATTAAATTACTAAAATGGTATACCAAAAATATTTCAGTATACCGGTATATATCATTTTGGTAATTTAATATTAAATTTATTTTTATTTAATTAAAAATTATACTTAAATTATTTCGGTATGAACCGGTATGCTAGTATATACTAGTATGGGTGGTATACCGACATAGTCGGTATTTCGGTATAGATCGGTATATATCGAAATATCGGTACGGTACAGTATACCGAAATTTTCGGTATGGTATGCGGTATGCATTTTTGGTATACCGAAATTTTCGGTACGGTACGGTATGGTACGGTTTGCCACCCCTATTTACATACAACCAATTCCATATTCTAGTCTTAATCTCCTAAAAAAAAATTGTATTGAGAACTTCCCACTCCTAAAATTAATTACATTCCTCCATTTCCACAAAACCCAAACTACACCAACCCAAATACAAACAGCTAGTTGTTTACCTCTTTTTCCTTGAAGGACATGACAGTGTGTAATGAGGTTGGGAATGGTTTGGCATTGGAGAGTTGTTGGAAAGTTAAGCCACTTCAATAACTCCATCCAGACCGAACAGGATTTGTCATATTAAAAAAAGACATGACTGGTAGTTTTTTCTTTCGAATTACAAAAAATGCAATTCAAGTTATCACTTGTTTGAAGAATGTTCTGTCTTTCGAGATTCACTCTTGTAGGCAATCGGTCATGAATAGGTCTCCACGCATGAGCTGATACTTTCGGAGGTATAAATTTGCTCCAAATTGCCTTGAAACCTCTCTCCTTATCTCCCACGGGCTACTGCATATTCTTTCTTGTCATGATGAACTCATATGCTTCCTTTGTGACATAAGTTCCCTTTGAAGCATTTTTCTATCTCCATGAGTCCATTTTTCCTTCTTCTGGTTTGCACCTGTCAATTGATAATATAAGATCATTAAGAATGTTAACCTCATAGTCAAATAATGGTCTCCTCCGTCTCCACTTCCATCTCCAAACATCCCCATCCCCATCCCATTCTCCCAATTGCCCCACGTTACTTTCTTTGTCTAAGCTAATGTTAAATAACCTAGAAAATTTATCTTTAAGACTAACATCTCCACTCTAGGGATCATACCAAAATAAAGTATTACGTACATCCCCCAAGACTCGCTCCAATCCCCTATGAAACCACTCCCCTTCTAACCTCGAGGTACCCTTTCACAATGTCCCTTCCCTAAGTATCTCCCTCAGTCCCTTACCCGAAAATTTCCTATACTTGGACTCAAGGACATTAACCCATAAAGAATTATTTTCATTCAAAAATCTTAATTTCCACTTCTCCAAAAGAGCCAAATTAAAAGCCTCCATGTCCCGTACCTCTAGACCTCCCAAAAATTTGTGATTACATATTACACTTCATTTAACCAATGGAGTCTTTCTAGAACACTCACCACCACCACCACCACCACACAAGAATTTTCGTTGTAAGCACACAATATTGCTCAAGGTTTTCTTTGGAATTTTATAGAAAGACAGATAGTAGATAGGTAGAGATGAGAACACCGAGTTCAATAAAGTGATTTTACCCCGAATGAGAGTTTGATGTCCTCCCATCGTTTTAGTCGATTGCTGATTTTTTGGATCACATCAGCCTAAACCATTGCTTCTCTTTGGTGAACACCTACCTTAATGCCTAGGTACACAAAAGGCATTTTTTCCACTTTGCAATTTAGTTTGGTGGCTATCTTCTCCAAGATAATTTCCTCCACATTTAATTATATAGTCATCTTTATTCTTTTACCTATAAATAATTGAGAAACTTACAAATAAATTTACTTTGTAAGGGTAATTTACAAATAGGTTTATCAAAAAGTCAAACTTATAAATAGGTTCACCTGCACACACGTGAAATATATATATGAACATATTTGTAATTGATTTGAATTTGTGAACCAATTTCTCTCTCTCTCTCTCTCTCTCTCTCTCTCTCTCTCTCTCTCTCTCT
>JAPKLY010000386.1:240380-325182 GCA_026898435.1 Prunella vulgaris | reverse complement strand
CTCTCTCTCTCTCTCTCTCTCTCTCTCTCTCTCTCTCTCTCTCTCTCGTTTTGAAATATGGATATGAACCTATTTGTAATTGATTTGAATTTGTGAACCAATTTAAAGAGTGCAACGGAATTTATTTTTCAAATAAAATTAAAACACACTTTTTAATATGTGTGTGGAGTTTTGGACTTTTTTTTTCAAATTTTTTGATTTTTTTCTTTTGTTACGGTACATGAATATGAACTATAAAGTATGAATTTGATATTGACAATTTTGATATTGACAATTTTGATATTTAATTTCTACTTAAATTGAACTAGTGTTATTTATTAAACATTACTATTTTATTTGGTATCAACCAAATAATAATGATTGATAATTCGATTTAGCTTGATTATGTTATGTGTTATTTGAATTTCATCTAAACTTTATTAAGTAAACTTAAAGTGCAAGATTTATTTTAGTTTTAGATTGATTGAATTCCTAATTAAGACTTTTATGTTAAAGTATTGATGGTATTTGAATGATTACTATATAATAAAATATTGATAAATAAGCATATCTTTGTCGAATCGCACCCTAAAATTTTAAAAAATAGAATTTCCGCACCCGTATCCCTCTCGCACCCGCACTCCTGCACCTATACAACATGATTATATTCAATATAGATATAAATATAAAAATAATTTTTTTGTAGAAATTATTTGTGAGAAATACAATTTTTTTTACTTCTTGTGCAAATTTATATGGATTTTGGGATCCAATAATTCGGTTATATGACAAAATATACTTAAGCTATTTTGATCTGATTAGAAACGGATAACTCCTCAAGCTTTAAATTTAACTGCTTTTATATGAGGTTAACTAATATTATATTCATGCATTGCATGATTTGTAAAAATAAAATTGATATAATATTAATTTTATTAAAATTATTTTTATTGTGCTATTTATATTTTTTTATATGGTTTCATTGATATCTTGTAAAAAAATTTGCATATCGTTTTTATTTTTTAAAATACTTTTTTATAAATTACATTAGTTATCATTCTTCCATTGTTATTGCTATGAACACAACAACATACACAACTACCTATAACTGAAACTTGATCTCCTCAATATTATTGCACAAATTTAATCGAATGTTTTATGTTCCACAACTAAATGAAATAAACATTATATATACTTCTACCATGCACATAATCAAAATTGCGAGTCAAAATTTAATGAAATTGTGTTTATGATCCACCTACTCGCTAGTCTTTTTTTTCTTAATATATGACTTTTATGAGATGATAACATATATCACAATTATAAACACGTTTGATGCCAAAATTCAGTGAAACTCATATTTCGTAAACAAAATTTTGAACTCAACTCATAAACTTATATCAATAAAAATACTTTTCTAGATATTAAACTTCATATTTAAGATTTGAAGTCATTCATTTTCTTTCGATCAATGGAGACTTCAAGATATATATAAATCTGATTTCAATGAAGATAAAAAAATGTTATTAATTTAATATGTGGTGTGAAAAACATTGGTTTGAATGCTTTAAAATATGAGTGAAAAATAATAATTTATATGTTGATGCATGACTACTATAATAATTTTTAATATTTTGTTATTAGATAGTATATGCAGACATATATGAATAAATATTAATTTTAAAAAAATCTAGATTATATTAGAAAATAAAATAATATATTGTGGATGCAAGAAATTGTTTCTTGAATCCACGACTTGGAAAGAGAAAACTCGACCATTTAATCTATATCATTCTATAAAAGTTTCAAATTTCTTTTATAAAATAAGTAATATTTTCTGGCCCATTTTGTTCCAAAATTTTGATAATGAGTATAAATGTAAATTGCACATAATTTTCCTGATTTTTGAATATGTTGCGTGAAATTAATTTGTAGTTTGGAAATTGCATAAAAGCACCTCATGACTTATTAATTTAGTAACTCGTCTTTTTTTTTTTTCTAACACTCCCATTCATGGACTAGGGTTCCAATTTTACTTCCTCAGGGAGAAGGCCCAATTACTCTACAATTTAATACTCTCTCCGTCCCAACTCTTTCTTCTTGTTTTTTCATTTCGGGACGTCCAACTCTTTCTTCACACCCTTAAAAAGGAAATAATTTACACTCACAAAAGTGAATAAAATATACTTTTTATATTTTATTATTTAACTTCACACTCACATATTCCAATCTTTCCTTAATATGTGTGCCCTGGTCTTTTTGAAGAAAGACCTGTGACGGAGGGAGTATAATTTAATATATATATATATACATAGAAGTGACAATTGTTGTCACTAGAAATCGAATTCAAAATATTCAATGAAGCTAAACTCTGATACCATAAAATAAATTTGCCTTATTTAAAAATCTGAAATCATAAAAGAGGAAGGCTTATAAGTTTTGTATGCACCAGTTACACTATGCAATTCAAGTTTATTTTAAAAAGTTACACAAACTACTATTAAAAAGTTACACATGTTATTACTGAAAGTATATCTTTAGTAGTGTTACTTTTCAGTAATAACTTGTGTAACTTTTCAGTAGTATTTTGTGTAACTTTTTAAAAATGAACTTGAGTTGCACGGTGTAACTGGTGCACAAGAGACTTACTCAAAGAAGAATAGTTCATTTGTGTAATAACCTAACAGAACTGATCCAAAACGATGATCGAGAAAATGCAATCGGGTGTTTGTTGAAACGAAAACAGGGTAAAAGGGCTTGTTGATGCATGGGCCAACAGGGTCCTATCCTATCAACATTCCTCCATCCACCCAACACATTACAATATATCACAAGAAAAGCAATGTCAAGCTCCATCCCTCGGATAAAACTTGCAAACATCGACAATCGATGTTCCTGATAAATACTATAACAAAACCATCGAGCTGCACAATGCATCCGATGCATACAAGACTAAATCATAATCACACACAAAAATAAAAAGAACAGAAGCATATTAATGCACTATGCAAAAAAAGTAATACTTTTCAAAACGATACTACCTCCATAGTGTGCAATGTGATCAATAAGAGGAGGTGTATAAATCTAAAATTCTATCAGGGGGAAGGTGCTTGGGATGAAGTCCTTCTCTCTCCATCTCCATCACCAACACTTGTTTAAGTATGCGGCCACATGATCTCCTTACTGGCTTCAAAACAAACCAAGTAATCCTCCACCAAATTCTCAGTATTACTATCACAGCCCATATTGCTCCAAATACTATCTTTTTCTTCATTTTCTTAAATTTCTTTGAATCTTCAATTATTTGAGGTTTAATAATTGATTGAATACATGGAAGAACGTGCATGTAGTATAAACTAAATAATTAAAATGATGGGCATGGATTTTAAAAGTTATGACCAGCTACCCCTCTATTTTTTTGTCCAGCCTGGTTAATTAAGGAAGGAAGGTTCCCAATTATATATGTTGCACGATATGGGGGCAACGAGATACATCCTTGCAGAGATAAGGGTTTTTTAAAAAAAATTAGGATGTGAGTCATTAAGTATGTCTATTTGTATTCTTATTTTATTACATATAACAATTGATAGATATATAAATTTTAAATCGGGAGTGTATGCAATTCACATTTCTTTATCACTCAAAATTTAATTATACTTCATCCGTCCACGAAAAGTACGCTCAAATATCTGCACGTGATTTAATGCAATATGTGGGAAGGTATTAAGGGATATTCTCTTTATTTATATCGAATCTCACAATATTTCGTAATATCTTCCCACATATTGCATTAAATCACGCGTAAATATTTAAAGTATGGGCAGTATTTAACCAAAAAACAACAACTCAAATTCTATTGGTCTATCTAATATATACATCGACCATAAAGTGAATTCAATCTAAAATGAGGATCATATTGCTCATAAATAAATGTTCCCTCCGTCCCAATTCTTTTTTCCACATTTTCTATTTTGAGATGATCCAACTCTTTTTCTTCACTTTAAAAAGTAAATAATTTACACTCACAAAAATCAATAAAGTACATTTTTTATATTTTATTAATTAACTTCACACTCACAAAAAATTTACACTGCAGTATGTTTTTTTTTTTTTGCACAAGACCAATATGTATTTTTGTCAATTTGTTGAATCATTTTGTACTTTTCCTTCGGTAATATATTTAATACTTAATACTACCTCCGGCTCCTCAAAAATTTGCAGTATTTTTTGGGGCATGACTTTTGAGAAAAAATGTAATGGGTAGAATGTATACGATGAAGATTGTGAGTTAAAAATTTTAAAGGAGGAAATTAAAAGAATATTTTTATTTAAGTATAATAATATCTAATAATCTAGTTGTATTCGCGTATCCGATTCATGAGTTTATATTGGGATTCGGGAATGATTCTCTCTTACATGTGTGATCGAATTTCAATACACCAGTTTGATATTTTTTTATTGAAAAAACTTTTTGATTGGAAAAAAGAAACCTTTTAATGTGCTCAATAGAGTATAGGGATACCAAATACATGAAGTTTGTACAGTCATCGAAAAATATAACTTTACAAATAACACCAAACCTATACTACATTTTAAATAATTATTTAAGAAAAATATTTAGATTAGTCGTCCACTCAGAAAATGAATTTGAAAACTTCTGGTATTTTTTTTTAAATATGTATACATATCATATTTAAATAACAAAAATTCATATAAATGATTAATAATACTCTCTCCGTCCCAACATTTTCTTCATAGGTGGAGTTTCACGCATATTAAGAAAAAATGAAGTATGTGAATGTAAAGTTATATAATAAAATATAAAAAAATGTATTTTATTGACTTTTGTGAATGTGAGTTATTTTCTTTTCTGGTGTGTGGAGAAAAAGTTGTGACATTCATATAAAAAAAGTGTAAAGTTTATCTTAGGAGGGTGGGAATATTTTTTCTTTCATCTTCTTAAATTTCTAAGAAGCTATCCATGTGCACACAATCTTTCACTAATTAATAAGCTAAGCATGATTCGTAACGTAACTCACGTTTTTGGGTGAGGAAATGAAGAAAAGCATGTGGTGGTCCCTTCCCTTTATTAATTAAGTATGGAGTGACAAAGTTGACCAAATGAAGAGAGAGAGAGAGAGAACTGCACACTGAATACAAGATAAAAGAAAGATTTATCAATTTTTTTTAATCAATAAATATTACTTCCACTGTCCCACAGAAATATACATATTTTTTTATTCGAACGTCTCATATAAATTTGCACACTATTGAAAAAAGAAATATTAATTTACGTGCATACTCACAAACTTATACACATATTTATCCATATGTCACTACTTTATATATAATATACATTTTTCTTAAAAAATATGTCGTCCCATAGGGTGTAAATTTCTACGAAACAGAGGGAGTAGTTGTTAATTAGTTCACCAAGTCTATAAACAGTACTCTAAGAATATCTCCAAGTCAATTTTATATATTCCTCCTAATTCGTTCTCAGAGGGAATCGAATTCAAATCACTCACTCAAGTGAGGAGTCCGGTGGTCAGGTGAGCTAACTCATCTGGTTAAGACGTATCACTTTTTAAAAAGTGAAAGTGACTAACTATAGTAGAGAAAAAAAGACTCTAGTAGTAATAATCTCCTATTTTTTTATTAAAATGTTATCACTTTTTAAAAGAATTTCTTTTAAATAATTGGCAGGTCTCATGTTATGAAACGATCTCATATAATTTTTTTTTTAATTTTATAATTTTATCTATGTAATTAACGGCTAGAAGGAGAAATATTATATTCGATAGTAATTTTATATAAAAATATTTTATGATAGAATTCACTTTTTTAATTTTCTTAAATACTATTCAATTTTGATATTATTAGTTAAATATATGATATTTTTGGTCATATACATAATATTTTTAATGAATTTTTTTTATGAAGACTTGATATTTAAAATGTAAATATTAAAATATTATTCCTTTTATATTAAATATGAATAGTAAAAAGTTTATACATAATTGGTTATAATTCGACCCACTATTTTATATTGCATATTTTTAAAATTTATTATTAATTAAAAGTTTTTTATTCACACACTCTCATTTTTACAATTATTTTATTTTATAACACTCTCCACTTTTATTTTTACTAGAATGAGTATATAAGATCACTTTTAATTTTGCAATAGTGTCTTGTTGGACCATGAGTAATTAATATTGGCATCGGACTCAAAGCAATAAAGTAATCACAATAATATACAGATTAAACGCACAGAGAATTGCCTAACTTTAATTGCAAGAACTAAGACTTAATGAGGTGTTTGTATTGCTTGTATATATGATAACGTATGTGTTATAACCATGAGATGTCATATTTATACATTCTAAATACAAGGTGAGTTTGTCATGTGGCATGTGGTCCAAGGGCTATTGTGCCTTGGATGGTGATGGTGTTTCACACTAAAATAAAACATTCTAGCCCAATGGCTTAGTGTCGTGTAGGAGAATATTCAATCAAATCGTACTACATGTGAGGCTAGGTGGAACTCTAAAATAACACATTTTATTCCTTTCTTGATCTCTAAACGCCAAGTAGCTCAATTTCCAAAATGGAAGGAGGAGCTCGTTGAATGTTGATCCTGCTTCTTGAGTATGGAGCTCAGATCTTCGTTGGAGGTGGTCTGAGCTTCAGACCAACTCAGACAGACAACAAGTGCAACTCCGAGCTTCTTGTGATCTTATACATGATGGTTAAGGCCTATACAAGCTTCAGACATTCTTGGATGGATTCAGGGAGCTCCTCCGAGCTTCTTCTTGCTCGTTTACTGCATTGATATAACCCCATTCTACTCAATATTGGGCTTAGACCCAAATATAGACACAATCGTGCTACAACAATTGCTCCCTAGCTTGTTGCTCTAAAACTTTGAGGAATGAGGTGGACCTAGGATATAGATTTTTTTAGGAGATCACTTATTCGAGGTTGAAAGTTTCTTCGAGGACCTTGTCTTGAATCTAGGTTGTTGATTGATTGGATGGATTTAGTGGATGTGTTCCCTAACTAGTCCTTGGCTAGAACGCATGCTTCCAATCATCCGCCATATGTCCTCTTTGGAAATCAAATAAGGTCACGATCCTAAAAGGGCGCGTGCAAGCACTTGCTTGAAAATATGAAAGAACGCGTATACAACTGAGTTGTCCCACTTACATCAAATTGTGGCCATATAAATAGGATTGATAGACATAATTTTCCACATTTCACGCTTTTGCAATCCTAGAGACAGATTAATATCAGAGCATTGTGAACTTTGACTGCTACTCTGGTGATTCAAAGTTTCCAACGGTTTACATTGTAAGATTTTTGTCTTTTTCTTTATCTTCACATCTCAAACATTTCCATATCATTTTGAAATGGCACATAAAGGCTCAAGGCGTGGCGATGATGGCTTCGAATCATCAAGGAATGTTGGACAGTTGCAAAGCCTCTGTGATATGGAAGATGACTTTGAAGAAAATGTGTCCCCCGACAAAGTCATACGTTTTGGTGAGGAATGTCGACCGAACTACTGAGACTAATTCTCAAAGGGATAGGTGGGCTCAAGGAGGCAATCTCTCCATGAGTGGGGCCCAAATGGTTGAAGATCCTGATATTGTCTTCTTCCCCCGTGAGCTTAAGGTGAATTTACAGTTCAACCAAACTGAAGAGATGGGAGAACAACTTCTCGAGGCCTTCAAAATGGAAAAAATGGATTAGTACAGTGATGTATGACGAGTCTGGTTCCTCTAGAGAGTTTTCTCAGACGAAATTGTTGATAGCGCACAAAGACTATCTTATGTTAAATATTTAACGTTGCATTCTTATGTCCCTATTCCTTGCAACCCAAGGTCCATCGTCAGTCATAGTTTGACTCGGTGGTATTCTAATACCATCGAGAGCACGGTGACCTAAAGAGAGCTCGATATAGGGAGATGGGTCATTCTGAGCGACGTTTATCTCTACGTCCCATAGAAAAATTAATAGATCAACCCCCGGTGGGCATGGTTGCAGTTACTTATGACATGATGAAGGTGGGGCTTAAATGTCATCTTAACACGACTGTCACCTAGGCACTCCAGTTCTGGGAGCTTGCTCCAATCCAAATCATCCCCAACTCGTGGTTCGCATAGTGGGATCCTGGAAGATCGAGTCAACAATTCAAGGAGAGAAAACACTGGAGGTATCCCCTTATCCACAAGCTAAGAAAAAGATCTCTTGGAGTAGTCAGAGTCAAGACAGCTAAACACGGATCAGGAATGGTACTCAGTAGCCTGCACTTAGCTTTTTCTCTAATGCTCCATCCATCTCCTGACCTCACGTTGATGGAAGTTGTACTTTCTTTTGGGAGTAGAAGATGAGCTCCTAGCAGCCTCATCTTCTTAGCCTTTTTCTTAAGATCTTGAACAAAGGTGTCCACCTATTCTAGATACTCGAAATCTTGCTTCAAAATGGGCCTCGATACCCTCGTCTATGGCACAGGCATGGATTGAGCGCACTCGGCCACTAGGGCGACTTCAGGGGTAAACATACCTTCGGTTGGTGGATCCAGGTCCATCGGTGCCTTGGAGAGCAAGGTTGGGTGAGTAGGCAAGGTCACTTTCTGAGCAGTAGCAGCAACAGTTTTTAATTTGGTCATGATGGCAAGGAAATAAGTAACAGAGTACAGTCGTTTGAAGGTTTAAAAATTTGAAGAAATTCTTCAAAATCTGGGGAAAATGGAGGGAATTGTAGAGAATTTACCTTCCTTCTAGCGCCAATTATTGGACCTTGAGTAATTAATGTGGCTTGGGCCACAAAGATGCTTAACTTTGATGCAAAGTTGATGGTAGAGAAACATCTGCTCCAATTGCATGAGTTGGAGGAGTTTCGTGAAGAGGCATACGAAAATGCCAAAATATTTAAGGAGAAGACGAAGAAGTGGCACGATGTAAGAATAAGGTTCAAGGACTTCAAGATGATGGATCAAGTGCTTTTTTTTAACTCACGTTTGAAGTTGTTTCCAGGCAAACTGAAGTCGAGGTGGAATGGGCCTTTCACCATATCCAACTGCTTTCCAGGGGGTTGGTATGAACTCACAGATGATAAAGGTGAACGATTTTTTTGCAAATGGACATAGATTGAAGCACTACTGCTCTTCTTGTCTCAAAGAGGTAGTAAGTAGAGTTAGACTCTCTGATTTGTCTGTCTCACCTTGAGCTTATGAGGTGTCGTTCGGCATAGGACGTTAAAAATAGCGCTTAAAGGCAACTCATTTTCTTTTATTGCTTTTGTTCATGTTTGTTAGGTTTCTTTTATTTTGATTTGATTTGATTAGATTGTTAATCCCTGTTTCTCTCCGAGTGTGTGCTTTGTAGGTCTTGGATGGTTGCATGCGAAAGAGAACAAGAGAAAGAGTATTGTGCTGGTTTGAAGAGAATGAGTAAATTGGTGCAGATTGAGGTACCACGAGCTCAAACTTATAATTGCTTAACAATCTCTAAGTTTGGGGGAGTGATCATTTTTACTATTTTTATGCCTAAACAGGCACACATACTTTGCTCTTGTTGGATTTGTGTACTCTCTATGATTTGTGGGAATGTGCCTATGTAAGTGTTGAGTTATTCTGCTTTGATACGAGTCTCAGATGGACACCCCAGGCTCAAACTTAGATTTGCATAGCAAACTCTAAGTTTAGGGGGTGTATTTTTCTTATGTGATTGGATTTCTTGAGCACTGCACAGGCGCACCTCCCTCATTCCTGTTGTGATCATTGAGTTTGTGAAACGTGTGGATACATGAGGCATGAATAGGGTGATATTGGATTGAGAAGTGCAGATTTGTATTGTTGAGTGAAGTGCATATGAGTTTTCATTTGTGTTTGAGTAGAGGGTGTAAGTCATTGATGCTTTGATGCTAGGAGTTGAGATGAAATAATCTTGAGTCAATAATACTTGTCACAATCACATTGCCTGTGAGATTTTTTAGCCCATTCCTGTTCATTTTAAACAGATGAAATTTTCTTGGTTGTATGGTCCTCTTAGTATGGTGTCGCTCTAGAACTTGCCTTGAGTCTGATTTGAGATTACACAAAGCAAGAATTTTGCAAAAATGATATGAGGCCTTCCTTGAATTGCATGAGTCACTTAGTCATATTGTCCCTACCTGAGTTCATTGATTCCCTAGTCAGCCCTTTTGAGCCTTATATCCTATTTTCGTGGCCACCTATTTTGAAACATTTATCCTGTGTAGCCTTGTTCACCCAAGGGATAGTAGAGCTTGATTTTTGTTGATTGTGAAGTCCTGTGAATCTTGTTGAAAAGAAAAGAAAAAGGGAATAGTTGGTGAAAATCTGTGAAAGAAAAAAAATGGTTGGGACTTTGCCTAAAAATGCAAGGTGATGTTGAGAATAAAAAAAGAGAGTGGGAAAAGAAAAGCAAAGAAAAAATGTGAAGTAAAGTAAAGTGTAGAGTGAAAAGGTGTTGAATGCAATATGTGAGTCTTAAAGAGAAAGATGTTAGAAATTTTCTGCTCTACTAACCCTTTAAGTCACTTTTATCCAAAAGATTCCTACCCTAACCAAAGACCCAACATTACAAACGAATGAAAAGCCCTCATTGATTTGCAATTTACTTATTTTTACAGTAGTGGAGAATAGAGACAATAGGCAAGCTTAGGGTAGTGCAGCTATTGAGAGTGACATTGAGTGCTGAAATTTAACACAAACACTTGAGTGATGAGTGATACACTACCGAAAGGATTGTGATGAGTTGAATTGATTTGATATGTTATTGATTCTTGATAACTAGGGTCAAGTTGATGTGATGAGCATGTTTGATTGAACACTTGTGAGCTTGTGATGTATGGAACTTGATGATATGATGAACACTAATTGATTCCAATATTCCCCTAGGCTTGATCGATTCATTGCTCGAGACGAGCAATACTCTAGTTTGGGGGAATGATTAGGGTCATATTTGCATCAATTTGTGCTCATTTTTAGATGAATTTCTAGAATTTTGTGTGCATTTAAGATCTTAATTGTTATGTATTTCGTTAATCATACATTGTGTGTGATTTAATTGAAAAGATATCATGTTACATTTATTTTAATCACTTGCAAGTTTAATTTGATTAAGGATAAAATAAGGCCCACTTTCTAAGCATATGATCTGGCAAAAGAGAACAGCTACAGCTGTAAGGTACACACGCCTCACCCATGCCACATCCTTCCACACCATTGCTAACAGCCCAAAAATACACCTCTGTCAATCACACAAACACCAGCCACAATTTTAGAAACCAACCACTCCACCTCAATTCCGCCAACACAGAACTCGCTCCACAGAACCACTCATAACCGTTCGCGTTGCCACTGTCCTCAGCCGATTCGAACCCACCACTGCTCTTCTCCAACCAGAATTGCGCCAAAAGCCGCCGGAATTGATCCCAACCGTTCATCCGACCGCCGTGCTAATCCGCAGGAAAACATCACCTCCTATCGCGCTGATTCGAAGCTCGCCACTACTATGCCCGGAGTCGCGACCCCGCGCACAGCAACGCCTGTGTAACCCATTCCGCCTGAACGCACAGCCACTGCGCATCTCTTCGCCGGAATCGCCACCGAACAAGCAAGCGATGCACCACGCTCACAAACCGACCGCCTCAACTCTGCTGCCGATGTGAAGCCAAGTCATCGTCGCGACTCCATTCGCTCAACCACCGGAACCTGCAAATCCTCTGGAACCGCCACATCGCCAGAGACCCAGCCTCAAACCACCTTTTCTCTCTCTCTGGTAATTGGGCCTTGAGTATCATTTTCTATTTACATTGAAAGGCCCAACATGTTTATTTAGGCCCAGTTTGCTATCAGGAAAAGGAGCCCATGAATTGAGCATATATATATTCACGAGGGAATTATTCCGAGGAGATCACGCACGCCTTGAGGGCATTAGGCAGTAGGCAATAAGGATTATTTCGGTTTGTTTTTTACGCACAGTAGAAATTAGGGGTTATTTCAGATACCTTGCCATCATGTTAAACTATAAAAACAAAAAATAGAATATAATTGAATTAATAACACAACATACACAAAAATTAAATAAAGAAATAAAAAAAACTTTTAAAAAATTTATCAATACTTTTGCAGAGTCATAATAAATAGTGACATGTTCTTCGTGCTTCATGTAATCCAACAAATGTACCCTCCGATCAACAAAGTTCATTGCAAAAACAACATAATGATCATGAATACAAAAGGGGAAAGGATCTGGAAAAAAAAAAGATTATTAAAACATTAATAAACTCAAAAAAAATACAGGGATAATAAATTATAAAAACTAATCATATCTGCAGTCATAAATGAGCCTTCATGAACAATCTACCCACTGATTCCATACATCACAAACATCTTTAAAAACATTGCTGACAGACTCTCCATTTATTACCACGCGTGCCAAAAAATATTGTGTACAAAAAAATACCAAAAAAAAAAAACCATATAAAAAACTTATAATACCACAGTAACAATTTCTAATATCCCATGAACAATTTGTAATACCCCAATAACATATCAGTAATACCCTAAGTACAATTTTATAATACCTCGGGAAAAATTTGTAATACCCCAAGTACAATTTTATAATACCCCAATAACAAACCAGTAATACCCCAAGTACAATTTCATAATACCACATGAACAATTTCTGATAACACAATAACAAACCAGTAATAACACAAGTAGAAAATTATAATACCTCAACAACAATTTATATTACCCAAAAAACAAAAAAAAATATACCCCGATAATAAAAAACAAACCAGTAACAACAAAAGGTGCAAAAATATATAAAACTCAAGAACAGTTTGCAATACAATAATAACAAATAAGTAATACCCCAAGAATAATTGCCACTTAAAAGAACTTACACTATGACTGACATTAAAAACCGAAAAATAAATAACTTACACTATGATTGAGAATAAAGTAGAATTTGCTCCGCCTACCATCATAGATAATTTCACCATTAATCTCCAAACACCATGCAGTAATAATAGAAATATCAATTTCTTCATTTAGCAACAATGTCATCGTCGCATCCTTATAAATACAAACACAATTTTTGTGCTCATAATAATTGTCCCTAAAAAAAGACAAAAAAAACAGTTAAAAAATAAAAAAACTAAATATATATATATATAGTTAAATACAAATATTAAAAAGCTACTTACACTTCAACAGCACCCTTCCCATTATAGAAGCAAAAATCAACAACCTTCAAATGAGTTTGGTACATCCTCTTGTACAATTTTTTATATTTTGTAACCAATTTTGACAAGTATCTAATATCATCATGAATCATTCAGAACAAACTCTTCAAATCATCCCCTTCATTCTTCCTCTTCAAGCTAATGAATTTTATTGCACTATCAATTTCATCTTCAACTTCACCCAAAGCAATGCCCTTGCCTTTCCCAGCCTCACAATCCTTCGGAGTATTTTGTGAACCAACATCAGCAATATCCTCCACAACTTTTTCTCCACCAACCTTGTCAAACTTTTTAAAAACCTTATCTACCAAATTCTCTTCAACAGAAGCCACCTCATCCTCCATTGGGATATTAAAAAAATCATCCACTTCACTGCCTTTCTCCAACAAATTCACTTCTACAGCAGCCCCCTCAACAATCCCACCCTCCACAGTGTTCTTAACTGTATCATCCTTTCCAAAAGATTTCTCAATTTCCTTCTCTTTCATTCTTCTCTCAATCTCTTCCTCCAACACAAACCCAGTCACCTTACTATCCTTGTCAGTCTCGCTTACTTCTTTCACAACCTCATTTTCTTCTTTCACACCGTCATTTTCTTGTTTTTCTATATTATCTCCTCCACCCTTGCAAACATTATCTACAATCTTACCCTCATCACTTCCTTCCTTCATACCCTCATTTCCTTCCTTCTATATATTTTCTTCTCCAGCCTCCACAACATTCTTTAAATTCATACCCTCCCCATCCCCTTCCTTCAAAATCACATTAGCTTCTTTCTCTAAATTTAGACCCTTATCTACTACTTTCTCAACTTCTTTTTTCTTCTAAACCTGCTTCCCTTTCTCAAGATTTGTACCATCTCCAACAATGTCCAAACAATTCCCCTCTGCAAACCAAGTATCTTCATCGCCACTTAAATTGGTAGCATAAACAACTGGATCAGGGATAAACAATTCAAAACTTGGAGTTGAAGCAGCCAAATCCTTCATCATCGTCACATACGTCACAAGCATATCAACATAATGATGAAGCTTTGGATTCATGAATTTTTTTTTAGTATCTGACACATCAGATTCACTGGTAGATTCCAATTGTGAGCTATTTGAATTGAAAGTGTGATTGGGGTAATATTTGCATTAATTTGTGCTCATTTAGATGAATTTCTAAAATTTTGTGTGCATTTAAGATCTTAATTGTTATCTATTTCATTATTCATACATTGTGTGTGATTTAATTGAAAAGATCTCATGTTACATTTATTTTAATCACTTGCAGGTTTAATTTGATTAAGGATCAAATAGGGCCCACTTTCTAAGCATATGACCTGCCAAAAGAGAACAGCTACAGCTGTAAGGTACACACGCCTCACCCATTCCACATTCTTCCACACCATTGCTAACAGCCCAACAATACACTACACCTCTGTCAATATCACGAACACCAGCCACAATTTCAGAAACCAACCACTCCACCTCAATTCCGCCAACACAGAACTCGCTCCACAGAACCACTCATAACCATTTGCGTTGCCACTGTCCTCAGCCGATTCGAACCCGCCGCTGCACTTCTCCAACCGGAATCGCGCCAAAAGCCGCCGGAATCGATCCCAACCGTTCATCCGACCGCCGTGCTAATCCGCAGGAAAACATCACCCCCTGTCGCGCTGATTCGAAGCTCGCCACTGCTATGCCCGGAGTCGCGACCTCGCGCACAGCAAAGCCTGTGTAACCCATTCCGCCTGAACGCACAGCCGTTGCGCATCTCTTCGCCGGAATTGCCACCGAACCAGCAAGTGACGCACCACGCTCACAAACCGACCGCCTCAACTCTGTTGCCGATGTGAAGCCAAGTCACCGTCGCGACTCTATTCGCTCAACCACTGGAACCTGCAAATCCTCTGGAACCACCACATCGCCAGAGACCCAGCCTCAAACCGCCTTCTCTCTCTCTGGTAATTGGAAAAAAAAGTAATTGTGCCTTGAGTATCATTTTCTATTTACATTGAAAGGCCCAACATGTTTATTTAGGCCCAATTTGCTATCAGGAAAAAGAGCCCATGAATTGAGCATATATATATATTCACGAGGGAATTATACCGAGGAGATCAGGCACGCCTTGAGGGCATTAGGCAGTAGGCAATAGGGATTATTTCGCTTCGTTTTTTACGCACAGTAGAAATTGGGGTTATTTCTCTACAGCACGTTAAATTTTGTTTTGAGATTACTTTGTGTCACGCCCAGTTTTTCAAAAGTTTAATTTTTAAATTAAAGGGTTTGAAAGGAAATAATTTAAGGCATGAACCATTTTTCTTTAATAAAATTTAAAACTTATGAGACTATTTAATAAATAAAATTTCTTAAATTAAGAGAATGACTCAATTTCATATAAATATGAGAATAGAATTAGATAAGGATTATTTTGCTAAGTTTTGAAAATCAAGTTATTGGACCTTTTCATAAAAAAAAAATTATATAATGCAAGAAGATACCATCTTGTAGTTTTCATCCTAAAACTTTTTAAAGGACATTTTTAATAATTCTTTCATAATGAAAATGTCTCTCCTAGTGGAAAATTACAACAAAAATTGAAATAGAGTATTACATATTTATATTTCCTCAAATTGTCACTTTTTGATAACATTAAAAATATAAATCGTAATCGAAGTTGATCCCGTCCACTATCACCACAATCCCAACTGCAACCCCTCAAGCTTGATTACCTGAAAATATTAATTTGTAAGGGGTGAGCAAAACAACAAGCTCAGTGGGGATACATAGAGTTCGAGACTTAAATAAAATGGACATGCATACATGTAACATACCATATCTCTTTCTTGTATAATTGGTACAAAGCCCTCACGATTTATGTACCATCTCATCATCATAAAATTCGATACAAAGCCCTCTCGACTTATGTATCGTCTCATCATCTCATAGCATACAACAAATATACACATCAAGATATTAATTTAAATAACGAACTCAAATAAACTTTACCACATGTTCACTGAAAATCCCCACCTTTGATTTATTAAAATAATTTGTGAATAATAGTGTATGTACGACGAACGGCGCTTAATCCTCAAATCTTTAACTTGCTTAGTCGGAACACGCGTTCCCTTATAACTAATGGCCGAAAGAGAAGGCCTTCTCCTAAACTACCGCGCTAAGTTTCAGTAAGTATAGCCTCAAAAAAATAACCTTTCTTCTCTATCCATTTTTTTTTTCTTAAACAATTAGTCACGTAACTAAAAGCTTTTCTTTTTTTTTTTTTTTTATGCAGCCAAAAACCTACTGCCTAGCTACCAACCCAACTTGATACTCCTATTCCTTTTAACCTATCCACAATGTTGGTTACTAAACCCATTAAAGTTGCTGCCCAAAATTATTCTTTTTAAGGGTCAACCACATGCTAGTGCTCTTTAGTATAGTAAACCACAAGAGGGTGCTGTTACTTTTACAATTTAAGGTAGGTGCAAAAACACCTTTTCAGCTGGCAAGAATAATCGGAGTGTACTAATGAAATACTGATTGTAGTTTTAATTATATGAGTGTACTAATGAAATACTGATTGTATTTTGTACATTATTTTCAAAAAAGTGGACATTTAATACACTGAAAAAGTGTTCAGATGATGTGACGTTTTACTGTAGCAATCACAATTATTTTGATTTTTCCTCGATTCGAAGACCGAACTAATTGATGTATTCTTATTTTACCATAGTCATTCTTATTGTACTATTGTATTTCTTATTATACTAAGATTTTATAGAAATCGGGTATTAAAAATGGCATATCCAATAAAAATCCAGCCAAAAATAAAAAAAATTGGCTAAAAATATACATAAATCTCACTCTATCCATAGTCAAAACACATAAATACATCATAGTTAAAAAACTGTTCCGAGCATGTACAGTGATCTAATAAACCATCCAAATCTCACAAGCTCATACAAAAGAGAATGGAATAGAAATTTTAAAGAAATGACTGGGCAATTACAATAATTTGTCGGCATCCACCTTCCTCAACGGACCGTCTTCTCAGGCGAGCAACCCCAAAATCGGCATTCACCTTCCTCGACGAACCCTCTTCTCGATGAAAACCCTTCCCCAACGGACCCCAAATCGGATGTGAAAACTGATGATGGTTCAATTTTTTAGAAAGAAATCACAGATGACACCACAGGCGTCATTGAAGCAATTACACAAACATCTGATATGCAAAAAAAAAAGGCGATAATTTAGTGAAAATCCTTTCTGAGACTATAGATTCCTGATTTGGAAGTGCATTTTTCTAAATAAGTGTAACTAAGTATGAGTAATAATACACACCTCATCGTCTTCACTGAGTGTAGCTACGTCCAACTCGCCGTCGCGCTTGACACTCAAAGCCCCTTCTTCAGTAGCAGTGGTTTCAGGCTTCGCCCCTTCTTTGGATCTTTTCTGATTCCTGGGTTTAATTTCTTCAATCGACGATTTTTGAGCTTTAATTTCTTCAATGGAACAAAGAGAGATAGAGGGAGATTGTGAGACATTTTTTTAAATGAAGAGAGAAGATATGAGATTTATGGTATGAGAGGAGAGAGAGAGTGAGAGTGAAGTTGAATATTTAATAAATTTGGGCGTGAGATATTTTAAAAAGGAAGAGAGAGAAGATCTGAGATATATGGTATGAGAGATGAGAGAGAGTGGATTTGCTTAGATATGCCAGAGGATTATGATCTAATTTGCAGAGTGGCAAATTAGGAATTTGTTGCAACTTCGTGGGTAATTATAGGGAGAAATGCACTTGGACTTAATTAAGAAAGATACCTACACCTAAGTGTGGTTAGAGGGGTTAAGCATACACCCAGCTGTTATTTTCCCTTCTTTTAATTCCCTCAATAACAGTTGCATCCTATTAAAAACTAAGTGTAACAATCCCACGTAAAACCACCTATATTTTATTTGCATTCATGCAGGATTAATTTCCATTTAATCCCCATAATTTGGTCGGTTACTCAAACTCATTGACAGAAGTAAAACAAATATATTCTTATCTCCCTTTTCTTAAAAATGGCTATGCAACAGAAATACTAGCTAATACAATTATTCTTATTCAAGAAGCCTAAAATTTAATTATAAACCTTAGTTCCCAATTAAAAGAACCACGAAAATAAAATTAGAATTAAAAATCTTAGACTAAAATTTAACACTTAAATTTAATTAAACCGGGTATTACACTTTGAGATTATTTGATTAGTTTGATTGAATTTTTATTTCAAGTTCTCATTAGGTTTTATTCATATTGGTTAATTCAATTGTTCATGCTATTATTTCCTTTGTGTTTGATCTATATTGTTATTCTTGTCAATTCTCTTTGTTTCAATCATTCATGTTAACACTTTTTTGCATTCTCATGTTAAACAGTTAGTTCTTGTTCCTTCATATTTAATTGCTTTAAATTAGTCATTAAAGGAAGTGGGTTTAGAATTAGAGATTGAGAGTATAATTTGATTTACTTTTTATTTATTCAATTCCTGCATTAGAGATTAGAGATTTATTTTCACATACGTTTAGTTTAGGTTATTACTTACGCATTTTTAATTCATTCCACGTTCTGCTTTCATTAATCATTAGTTTAGGAACCAAAAAAAAGTTGCAATTTTATTATTTAGATTTAATTCCAAAACTCACACAAACCTTAGAATTAGAGTGTCTCATTGCTTCCTTAGGGTTCGATATTATTTTATAACTTGGTCAGCTTACTACTACACGATCCTATCCACTTGTAGGAAAGTGAATTTGCGTGCGAACACAAATCGCTAGTCAAATTAAAAGTGTCAATATAATTCAACAGTTTCTGAACCTTAACCATAAAATTATTAGAAAAAACTCTTGCATCTTCTTCAACTGACAGCAAAAGCCCTTTAATATCCTGAAAATATAATTACAAAAAACAATGTTGAAGTAGATACCCCATGAATTAAAAAAATACCTAAAGAGAAAATAAAAATACCCCAAGAGCAACTGATTAATACACAAACAAAAACTACTAATACCAAAGAGATGTTATTAATACCTAAAGATGAAATCAATCATACCCCATTTAAAAATAAAATAATAATCAAATAAGAATTAATAAATACCCCAAAAAAATGTACAACATTAAAAAATATAAATACAATCCTAGATACCTCAAATGAATCCTCATCAACTTTATTCTTCTAATGAGCTTTTGATTCACTATTTGATTTCTTCAAACTTCCATTAACAGATAAAGGGTAAACATCGACAACCAATTCACCAGAACCATACTGTCCTCTAAGAGCCTCTTGCATACATCTCTCTCTAATTTTTTCATCAGTCCAATACTTAATCAATGGAACTAAGTTTGGCTCATACAACCCTCTCCACTTCAAACGATGCAAATATATTCTTTGCAAAACAACAACACAACCACTGATGTTCTTCACACCACGATTTTGACTCATTTAAACAGATTCAGACAACATCCTTAAAACAAATGTACACCAATCATATTTTAAAATACTACTAACATCCTCTAATGCCTTAAAAAAAGAGCTTGTAGTTCTATTTGCAGAAGGACAAAGAAAACAACATAACGAATAAAGAACAAACATTCTCTTTTTGTCATCACCTCCATCACCACACATTTCCAAATAATAGGAGGAATTTTCAAATAGATTTAAAAATAACATGAGAAGTGGTTGGCATCTTAGAGTAAAAGTTATTCACACATAATGCAGAAAACAATAGTTAACTACATTGCATCAATTTGCACCTATGCCCTAAACAAACATGAGTATATAAAAGAGACTTACCCTATAATCTCCAATATCCAGATCTTTAAGCAACTCAATCGCGATATGTATGGCCTCAAAGTCATTTAAATTTTGTTTAGGCCGCCTAGAGACCTCTACAAATTCAAAGTCACATTGAGTGAAAGCACAGGGCGTCCACTGCCCAATAGAGTGTTGTCCAGTCGGTACACTGGTCCGATCTGATAGCATTTGAATCTATTTAAATCTCTCATAGCAACATAATGAGCGAGATGAATTGTCAGGTCATAACGGATTGAACAGAGTTCATCGTCATCTAGTAACCAGACAACATATCTACTTCTCAATCTCTAATAATATAAGAAGCACAATGTAATATTTTAATTAAGCATGCCTTCCAACAGCTGTTATGAACGTGTTGTTAAATAAATCACAGATTATGCTTCTGAAAACAATTGAAATAGCAAATCGATTGTCTTCAATCCTACGATTCGTACATGCACATTTTGTGCACAATCCATACATGCACATTTTATGTATGATTGGTACATGCACATTTTGTGAATGATTAATATGTGCACTTCTCGTGACCAATCAGTACGTGCACATTTTGTGAACAATCTATATATGCACATTCAATACAAATTTCATGAATGATTCCTATGTGTGCACATTTTGTGAACAATTAGTCTATTCAAGTGCACGATTCACAAAAATTCAATTATTAGATTGAAAAGCTGAAAAAAATCCAATAATATATCATAAAACTATTTCGAAACCATCTTTTGTTCATCTCAAAACTCGTCTTTAATTGAATTTCTCTTTTAATATGTATTTATTCTCTTAATTATATTTTGTGAAAAAACTCAATTATTAGTTTTAAAAGAAAAAAAAAGATTTTGACTCATTAAAACAGATTTAGACAACCTCCTTAAAACAAATGTACACCAATCATGTTTTGAAATACTACTAACATCCTCTAACGCCTTAAAAAAAGAGTTTATAGTTCTATTTGCAGAAGGACAAAGAAAACAACATAACGAATAAAGAACAACATTCTCTTAAAGTCATCGCCACCATCACCACACATTTCCAAATAATAGGAGGAATTTTCAAATAGATTTAGAAATAACATGAGAAGTGGTTGGCATCTTAGAGTAAAAGTTATTCACACATAATGCAGAAAACAGTAGTTAACTACATTGCATCAATTTGCACCTATGCCCTAAAGAAGCAGGAGTATATAAAAGATACTTACCTCATAATCTTCAATATTCAGATCTTTAAGCAACTCAATCGCGATATGTATGGCCTCAAAGTCATTTAAATTTTGTTTAGGCCGCCCAGAGATCTCTACAAATTCAAAGTCACATTGAGTGAAAGCACATGGCGTCCACTGCCCATTAGAGTGTTGTCCAGTCGTTACACTGGTCTGATATGATAGCATTTAAATCTATTTAAATCTTTCATAGCAACATAATGAGCGAGATGAACTGTCACGTCATAACGAATTGAACAGAGTTCATCGTCATCCTGTAACCAGACGACATATCTACTTCTCAACCTCTAATAATATAAGAAGCACAATGTAATATTTTAATTAAGCATGCCTTCCAACAGCTGTTATGATCGTGTTGTTAAATAAATCATATATTATGCTTCTAAACACAACTGAAATAGCAAATTGATGGTTTTGAATCCTACGATTCGTACATGCACATTTTGTGCACAATCCATACATGCATACTTTATGTACGATTGGTACATGCACATTTTTTGAATGATTAATATGTGCACTTCTCGTGACCGATTAGTACGTGCACATTTTGTGAACAATCTATATATACACATTCAATACAAATTTCATGAATGATTCCTATGTGTGCACATTTTGTGAACAGTTAGTCTATTCAAGCGCACGATTCACAAAATTCAATTATTTGATTGAGAAGCTGAAAAAAAATCCAATAATATATCATAAAATTATTTTGAAACCATGTTTTGTTAATTTCAAAACTCCTCTTTAATTGAATTTCTCTTTTAATATGTATTTATTCTCATAATTACATTTTGTGAAGAAACTCAAATATTAGTTTTAAAAGAAAAAAAAAAGCAAAGTATTATGTGAATGATACACACAATAAATTTTATGGTGAACAACAATTTATTCTAAGTATTTTGAAATGTGATTGTTATAGAGATAAATAACATAAAATATTGTATATGAATTAACACCATAATGTATATGAACTAACACCATATTATATGAATAAACACCACAGGTAGCATGTCAAAATAAATGAACTAAAATCACACAATATATGAACTAACACAACATTCTATATAAACTAACATCACACTGTATATAAACTAACACTACACGCCGAAATATGTGTTACTGCGTGAAATGGAATATGTTGTGCACGATATTATTACTGTGAGTATTATTCACATATATAATACCCACTCAAGAAACAAACATCCAATAAATTATCATGAAATTGTCTAAAAAATTTAAAATATTAAATATTTGATAATACATATTAAGAATCTCATCGTGAGTATCGATGTCAACGATATTATATTATTATTTAAGAATATCAATTATAATTTTTTATTTAAATTATATATCTAATTAATATAAAAAATATATAGTGCTATAATATTTAATTTTAATGTATCAAGTCTTAAAATAATATTTAACATGCCAACTTTTTTATCGCAGATTATGTTTCTGAACACAACTGAAGTACCAAATCGATGGTCCCCAATCCTACGATTTGATACGGTAATGATGAAACCATACCGGTTTATCATCAAGGTGACATATAAATTTAGAATTTTCGCCATACCTTCCCATGAGAGACTCTCTCAATTGCATATGTGGGGTTTCAAGAGCCACGACACCGTACCTTTTGTAAAGCTTAATAACACGGGTTTGATTTGCACTCTCTCTTACATCGGGCATACTATAATCCTACACAATCAGAGACGCATTAATGAAAAAAAATTCTGCTCACATCTTATCTCAATCAAACATGTATAAAAGGCATAATTGCTTCATTACCATAGGTAGTCATCTCCCTTCCACCAAATCTTCTCCTCCAAGAGTCTTCAGGCGTCTGGTTTCCATTGCCACAACGAGATTTGATTTTGAGGTTATGAGTCCTCTCAGAAAACCAAATTATGGCGGTTACCGATGGAAAGAGAGAGGGTTTTTTAGAGTATACTTCACAATTCAAATTCCAGGTTATATATATATGTTAAATCTTCTTTTGGACCATTTTATCCCTACTAACTTTTGTAATTGGCGAAGTTATCCTGCGTCTTTCCAATTTACATGTTTTATGTACTATCATTTGATGATATATAAAAAGATACTCCCTCCGTCCATGAAAATTGGACTACCCAAGCTGAGCACGGTTATTAAGAAAAGTAGATGTGATGGGTAAAAGTGAGTGTATTTATATAAAAAAGTACTTTGATTAGCAAAAGTTATTAAAATTAACTTTTCCCTCCCAATTTTAAATGGAGGGAAACCTGGAAACTGAAAATCAATATTCTACAAATAAAAAAATTAAAATAATTGAATTAAAATTAAAATTAAAACCTGTAAACTGAAAACCAGTAAATATGAGATAAACTTCACTGTTTGAACTACAAAACAGTTTGAAATTTTCATTTTCCCCCCAAATCACAGCTGTTTATGTGATTAAAACAAAAAGTACCCCCCAAATCTAAAATTTTCAATTCTCCCACCTATTCACTAACACCATAAATACTGAAATCCGTTCTCATTTAAGAGAGCTACTTTTACAACCACCAAATGCCCCAATCTACTTATTCACATATAACCATAAATACACATGAAAGAAAGAGGAGTTAAAGATCTATCTCTTGAACAAAAGTACAGGGTGGTTCAGTTTTTATCTCTTCACAGCTCCAATGGCATCCCACAAAAAGGCAAAATGAAAGAAGCTGCAAGCATATTCCAGATCAGCCCCATCAGTGACAAGAATTTGGACTGCAGCCAAAGAGCAAATAGGTGAGGGTAAGCTTGTTACATTCAAACACAAGAAGAGTGTGCCCCATATAGCAAACAAGGTTGAGTTGGATATAGAAATGCTCAAACTAATTCCTTACAAGAGCAGATCAACAATTAGAAGATTGGCTATATCAATGGGTGTAAGCAAGAGTTTAGTGGGGAAGTGGATTCAGCAACAGTTGATCAGGTCTCATTCTAATGCTATCAAACCACTTTTAACACATGAGAATATGTTGTTAAGATTGCACTACAGTTTAAGTACTCTACAATATGATAGAGCACTTAATATTGTAAAGTTCAAAGCATGCACAATGTAGTTCACATTGATGAAAAGTGGTTTTACATGTGTAAAACAAATGACAACTGCTACTTGGCACCTGAGGAAGAAGAACCTTACAGAGCATGTAAAAGCAAAAGATTCATAGTGAAGGTAATGTTTATGTGTGCAGTAGCAAGACCATTATATGCAGCAAATGGAGAGCTACTATTTGATGGGAAAATTGGCATGTTCCCATTCACTAGAGATGTACCAGCCCAAAGAAATAGTAGGAATAGACCAAGGGGCACTATGGAGACTAAACCTATTGATGCAGTTACCAAAGAAGTCATAAAAGATTGTTTGATCAACAAGGTACAACTCAAGTCTCATACTATCAGAAAAACTTCATCATTTAGTATTGATTGTAAGTATCCTAAACAAAGCATTACTAATTCTAGTTGTTTTGCTTTGTTGGTTACATTACAATTAAATTTCAGATTATTCCAGCTATCAAGTCTAAGTGGCCACCACATGCAAGCAGAAATATTTACATACAACAAGATAATGCCAGACCACATATCAACAACAGTGACAATGATTTCAAAGCAGCTGCAACATCAGATGGATTCAATATCCAACTTTTGTGCCAACCAGCTAATAGCCCAGATACAAATGTCAATGATCTAGGCTGGTTCAGAGCACTACAGAGTTTGCAAGATGAGACAAGTGCAAAAATAGTGGATGACCTTGTAACAAGTGTGGCAAAGTCTTTTGAAAAGTTAACTCACATCAAATTAAATTTTGTTTTTCTTAGTTTGCAGCAACAGTTAATTGAGATCATGCAGAGTAAAGGGCACAACTCTTTCAAACAACCTCATATGGGCAAGAAAAAGATGTTGAGAGAAGGAACACTACCATTTGTGCTACAGGTTGATGTGGAATTGGTGAAGCAAGTGATAGACTATTTAAGACAGCCTGAAAATGAAATTCAGTCTCCATATAATGTGGAAACTATAATTTCAGATTTGGGTTTTTAGGGGCAGCTCAAGAATTAGTATCACTTTTTGAAAACTTTTTGATATGTTTACAGCATAAACATCTACACTTATGTCAAGCACAATCAATATGCATTGTTTAAGCTGTAAACATGTTTTTGCTGTAAGATGTAAACATGTGTTTTGCTGTAAGATGTAAACATGTTTTACTTTTTGCTTTTGAATGTAGTATTGACATTGTAAACATAATTCCAGTGTGCAAACAGCCACATATTTTGAATGTAGAATATGCATACAAGTCACCTAACATAAATGTACACTTAGTGGTTACATTGTAGACATAATTTCAGTGTGCAACAGCCACATATTTCATCATTTCACCAACACCCTCAGATTATAAGCACCATCACAGGGGATATATATGCATACAAGTCTCCTAACATAAGAGTACACTTAGTGGTTACATTGTAGGCATAATTACTGTGTGCAATAGGCCACAACAAATCAATCAAGCAACTTTTTGCATCAATTCACCAATAGCATAAGAATATAAGCACCTTCACATGCCATATAATGTGTGCAAGCCACATTTTTCATCATTTCAACAAGCATAACCAAAAAACCCCACATAACTTATGCAATAACCAACAATATAGAGTCAATTCACCAACAATATAGAGAGATATCAGAGAAGACCTCTCAAGAAGTTTCAATACGCCTGGAATCCAAATAGCATATTGTTTAACGATTCACCGACGCAATTCAAGGTCCCGTGGGCCCTTCGAAGGCCCCCAAATTTTGGCATAATCATCGACTTCATCAGCCATAGCATCGGACTCCTCCACTACAGTATCAACAAAATCGGACTCCTCTACTACAGTATCAACAAAATTGGACTCCTCCACTACAGTATCAACAACAGTGAAAACTCCTCCACTTGAATCGGGATCGGCCACCACAACTCCGAGCTTGGAATCGGCGACCAAAACTCCGATCTCAGAATCAGCCACCACAACTCCACCCATGGAACCCGTATCGCCCACCACTAAATCGGAGTCACCTAGGGTTTCACCCAACAAATCGGAGTCGCCTTGGGTTTTCAAAGAACCCGTATTTTCTGAAATCTCCATGAAACTAGAGATCGAGAGTGTGAGAGATGAAGATCGACAGTGATGAGATCGATGGAGATGAAGAGCGATGGAGATCGATGGAGATGAAGAGCGATGGAGATCGATGGAGAGAAGAGTGGTGGAGATGGAGAAATGAGAGAAACAGTAACTATGGAGAGGTGCGTGATGGAGATCGATGGGGAGGAGATGAAGATGGATGAACTAGGGTTTGTGGGGAGAGATCAATGTAGAGAGAGAGTAATGAGAGATGGAGTAATGAATCTGTACGAGTAGGGGGGTTAGATGAATAGTTTAATTAGTGGGTTAATTAGATTAAGATAATTTAATTAGTGAAGTTTAATTAAAATAAAAAGTGAAAATAATGATTGAAAAATTTCCATTTTGGGTAAGTAGACCATTTATTGTGGACGGCCGTTTAAGGCAACGTGGACCAATTTTCGTGGACGGAGGGAGTATATTTTAAAGCTCATTTTGGTAGTTTCAATAAACATATTGATTAATTAAAAAAAAAATTATTTTCACCCTTAGAAAAAATCATATATTGTTTTGCATTTACTTTTTCAGTATATATGTGTGTATAAATTTTGTAATCTAATTGATTTTAAAATAATACAAAGAGAAATTAATATTTTATTAAATAATTTCAATATACATTAAAATATGTTTATAAACTTTAAAAAATTGATAAAAGAGAAGAGAAATAACAAATCGAATATAGTATAAATAATTAATTAATTTCTAAGCTGTGAGTTAAAGATGGCATGAAGTTTTTGGCACAGCATAAATTATTATGAAATTCTCACGCCACTAATTTAGGGTGTGTTTGCAAGAGATTAAAAAAGTGTAGAATCACTTTTTCTTGGGATAAGTTGGGTCTCACCAACTTCCCGAAAAAAGTGATTCTTTATTTTTTTAATCAATTACAAACACACCCTTAGTCTCATAGAACATACTTTATGTTAATTACTCAATATTGATGAGTAATATTGAATTATTGCATAGTTATATTTAGCAAAGCACATGGTACGCTCGTATTGTTGCTTTGAAGATTGTTCGGTCGACGTAGCATACACATTGCTTGGTTTCAGTTTTCTGTTTGATTTAGTTTTTTTTGTTTCTTTAATATGTGTTTCTCTAATATATGTTTCTTTGTTGAATTTTTAGAAAATTCATGGGAGGGTCTTTTTGTTGTTTGATTAGTATTCAATAGTTAAAGCAATAATAGAAATTATATTTGAAGAGTATTTAATAATTAATCACATATATCTGTAAGTCAACTAAGACTATACATAATTTTTTCAATTGAAGCATTGTAGTTTTTTCAAAATTCTTTTATATATATATAATGTATTACCGAAATTGAAATGTACTATGAAAAATTATTTTAACACAAAATTACATTGCAAATATAATTTTAATACCATATTAAAATATATTATAAAATATTTAATAAAAAACACATCTTGCATATAATAGAAGGTTTTACTAAAAATGTTAAAATAATATAAAAAAAGGCAAAAGGTTGAGCATAATAGAAGTTATAGAACTTATTATTATTATTAAGACTAGTATAGATAAAAATAACATTAGTGGAAAAGGGTAAAAATACCCATTTTTATAAGAATTTTTTTTTTACCCATCAACCAAAAATAAAAAGTTTTATAACCATGTACATCTTCTTCCCCCATCCCACCCCACCCCTCTCCAACTCAACCCAACCCAATACATAAATTAAATATCCCCAACTCAAATTAATTTTATATTTCTTATACTAGTTCTAATTATTTACCATTTATTAATTAATGAGAAAATTTATAAATATTTAGCACAATTTATAATAATTGATTTAAAAAGTGTCGTGCTTTATTAATATAAATAAATTTTTTTATTAATTTATGAATGGATAAAAAAATTATTAATTTTTAACTAATTTATTAATTTATGATTGAATAAAAAAATTAAAAGATTGGAATATATAGGGATAGAGAAATGTGAATGAGGTAAAAGGTAAGAGAGTGGACCACTTGGTAGAAAATCTTTTTTTTTTTTTTTAGGAAGAATGACTAAAAAACTTTTATTTTTATAAAAATGGGTAATTTCCTTTTTGTCTCATAAGATTAATGGTAGTTAATAGGGCCCGGGGGAGGGGGGTTGGCACAGAAAGTTGTTGAAGGGTCATTTATGGAGAAAGATATCTATTTAGAATTCATGTAAACTTTGACCAGTAGTTATTACGTGAAATAATAAGTTGTCATAAAATTATTTTAAAGTATAATTTACAATTAGTTTATGATAAATTTATTATAAATTATTTTTATACAAAATTTTGACAACTTTTATATATGAGTATGTATTATGCTAGTCAGTTATATTATATAAAATTAATATAAAATATACTCCCTCCGTCCACAATTGGACTACCTTGGCAAATCACGGTTATTAAGAAAAGTTGACGTTGATGTGTAAAAGTAAGTATATTAGTATAAAAAAATATTTAATTATTGAAAAAGCATTTGATGTGATGTGTAAAAGTGAGTATATATGTATAAAAAATAAAAATAATGATTGTAAGTTTTCCTTTTTAAGTAAGTGAACCATTTATTGTGGACGGTCATTTAAGGCAACGTGGACCATTTTTCATGGACGGATGGAGTATTATTTATTAGTCAAAAAATTATTATTAAAAAAAGTGATAATATTATTGTTAAAGCGATATCACTTTTGTTTATGACCTTCGTGTTAGTATATATGTTTTAAAGACAATCATTATGAGGATATTATACTTGATAATATTCAGTTATTTATGTATTATTTTAATTAATAATATTCGGCAATATACTTATATTAATTATTCTAATGTTTTGTGTTATTCAGCCATACATCGATACAGTATGTTGTTGGTGAACGTTATTTTCTGCTGCTACAGATTTGAAAATCGTATTTCTAAAATTTAATATAGACAATACAAGTTCTTTACTATAACTCAGATGATCAACAAAACATGAAGATTAGTGGATGAACTTCCTTCGGGGTCCCACATGTAATTTATTTATTCTCCTTATGAAAAATGCTTTATTCTCCTTATGAAATATGCTTGTAATTGTATCTATTGATGTGAAGCTTTCTATATATTTGCTGTCGTGATTATTATTATTTCCATATGTCATTCTCTACCTTCTTGTCAAGCAAGGAGGGCCCTTTTTATATACAAGCAAGTTGGGGTGATATTAGCTAACATATCTTTCTTATGACACTTGTTCTATTTGACCCTTACCACACACTTAGACATATATCTTCATTTAAGATAGTTAACTATCCTATTTACAAGGATAACAATGATGGGCATTAAGTGTTTATCCCAGTCCACCATGAATATGATGTGATTTGGTAGGTTCTTTCATGCTTGTCTTCTAGCATTGACTCGGTCTTAATACTTTCATGTTTGTCTTCTAGCATTGACTTGGTCTTAATAGTAATCAACTTTTCGTGAGACTGTGATTGGGCATGAATCTATGATTAGGCGATGAGTCTTGCCTTTCACTTGGATATCTTGGGCTACCAGACTTGTGTATCTTTGGAGTTATTCTTGGGCTATGACTTAAGCGATGACCTCTGAGCCGACCACCTGGGGCTGTCTTTACTTATTGCCTTAATCACCTTATTAGTTGTTAAATTTGATTATGTTGATCGCCTCATCAATAACTTTCCTTAAAAATATTATTAAATTTTAATAAAAATCTAGCACTGATTTTTTTTTAAAAATATTAATATTTTTATTAAAAATGACTACCAATTTTCTTAAAAATGTTGTCTCCTTTTATTGTTGCCAGTTTCATCAAATGAGACGGTCTCACACAAATTTTTTTCTTTATATATTCATATCAAATGTACACTTTTTCTTCTACATTCACTTTTTCTATTTCATTAGAGAGTCGATTTTCTGCAGGATCTATTCACTGTAAAATTGGATATACTAAATAGATTATGGCCTAGCTCTTCAGTTATTACTAATAATGTGATATAAGACATATATTTCAATTATAACACTTCATAATTTGTATATAAGTCATACTCTCCAATTATACATTTTTGTAATGTTGTAAGTAATACCCTTTAAATATCACACAGTGAATACCTCCTTGTAATCTATATATTACATCATTCAAATATTCCAACTAATATCCTTTTTATCGTACAAATTATACCCTTCAGTTATTACAATTAAAAACTTCTTTTATAATATAAATCATACCCCTCAATTATATATGACACGTTTAGAATCCTTGCATAAAACTTGTTCACTGTACATACTATTTGTCTTCATTTTATATTCCAATATTTAAATTGTTAAATTTAAATAAAATAAAAAAATGCACATGTCTCGAGGGAACACAAGATTATTATGATGTCGTTTTATGGATCGTAGTTTCAATTCACTTTATCTATAGACTATAGTTTTAAAAAACAAAGTGATTGTTAATTTGTTATGTCTCTTCAATATATATGAATTTTCCTAATTTTATATTAAGTAATATACTATTCTAATATTGTAATAGTCAATTAATATTTACACTTGAATACATTAAAATGATGAATGTACTACTGAAAATTTTGAAACATTTTTTTATAAATTAATGTATTAATTTGATAAATATATCATTACATACATTGTCAAGTTAATTATCCACTTATAATCAATTAATTCGTGTCCAATTATCTTTAAATAAAGGATTGGTCTTGTATGCACAAGGTGAACCATGCAATTCAAGTTCATTTTTAAAAAATTACACAAAATACTACTGAAAAATTACACATGTTATTATTGAAAAGTATATCTTTTATAGTGTAACTTTTCAATAATAATTTGTGTAACTTTTTAATAATAAATGGTGTAACTTTTTTTAAAAATGCTCTTGAGTTGTACGGTGTAACTAATACACAAGACAATTATTCTAAAATAAATGAGTCTAGCCACACAAAATAAAAATTTAATGCCCAATGAAATCCACAAACTTTTTCTTACAATAATTAATTATCAATTTGACTTTCCTCTTATTTTTATCAACTCAATCTGACTTCTTCTCACAATAATAACTACTTTTTATTAACTCAATTTGAAAACAAACCCATGCCACTAGAAAGCTTCCTTATCCATTGCCAGAAAACAAAGAAGAATCTGTCGAAAATCAGGCCATGGCTGAGCCAAACTATGATCGAAAAAGTGCACTCAAAGTGTTCGATGAAATGAAAACAGGGGTGAAAGGGCTTGTTGATGCAGGGGTCAGCAGAGTGCCACCAATATTCATTCATCCAGCTAAAGCATTGCAAGATATCACTAGAAAAAGTAATCGTGAGGTCAGATTTCCCGTGATAGACCTTGCAGACGTCGATGATCCTGCTAAAAGTGGCGAGATCATCGAGAAGGTGCTGGATGCGTCGCGTAAATGGGGCTTCTTTCAAGTGGTTAATCATGGCATACCGATGAGTGTATTGCAGGATATGTTGGATGGTGTGCGTAGATTCCACGAGCAGGAGACGGAGGCGAAGAAGCAGTACTATACGCGCGACTTTACGCGAAAGATTGTGTATAATAGCAACTTCGATTTGTACAGTTCATCTGCAGCTTGCTGGAGGGACTCGTTTAACTGCATTATGGCACCTGATTCACCAAATCCAGAAGAACTGCCTTCTGTTTGCAGGTAAGTCTTTTCCACGATATGTCATCCCTCTGTCCCACTATATATTTCTTATTTTATCATTTTCGTCCGTTTTTACTATATGTTTCTCATTTACTCTTTCTGAAAATTACTATTCACTTTTTATTATTATTTTTATTACTTTTTACACTATTCTCATCACCTTTCTTTTTTCCGTCGCATCACCTATACTTTATCAATATTTTGTATTTTTTTTAATATTTATGCTAAAAGAAAACGAGCAACATATAATAGTCGGAGTGAGTGTTTTTGTATTGTGGGATGTTATTTTTTAAGAAAAGATACTTATTATTATGGCCATCTCAGCAAATTACAGAGTCCAGTATAACATATGTCAAATAATATACGTTATTTATAAATTTCTAAGTTACTATTTTTTTAAGTGACTTTTAAAATTCAATTTTTAAAATTAATGTTTTTAAATTTTAGAGAATTTTAAAATATGTGTTTTTTTTTTTTTTGGATTTTTTAATAAAACTGATTTTAACTTTATGATGTGAGAGAAAATAAAAATAGAAAAGTTGTTTGGTGAAGTAAAAATACAATACTCCCTCCGTCCCGTAGGAATTTGCACCCTACGGGACGGCACATTTTTTAAGAAAAAAAAGTTTTATATATAAAGTAGTGGTATATGGGTAAATATGTGTAAATGTTTGTGAGTGTGCTCGCAAATTAATGCTTCCTTTTTTAGTAGTGTGCAAATTTGTGTGGGACGTCCAAATAAGGAAAGTGTGCAAATTCCTGTGGGACAGAGGGAGTAATAGTTAATTGATATGTTTATGTACGTTATGTATATGGGCTAGGGTTAGGATTTTAAAAATCTATTTTTAAAACTCAGATTAGAATGAGTTTTAGATTTTAAAATTATAAATTCAGATTTTTAAATCCCAAAAATAACATACCAAGTAGATTGATACTAAAGGAGTGTTTTCGAACCCTAAAAAAACATAGAATCACTTTTTCATAGAAATAGGTGAAACCCAACGTTTATTCCAAAAAAAAATAAGTGATTTTATACCTTTTTAAGAGTTTGAAAACATACCCTAAAAATAGGTCCAAAACTCCAACTAAATCTGAAATATGAGATACATAGCATCGCCCCGAACTCCCGAACCAAGGGTGCATTGTCCCCTAGACGTCCAACTCGCTTTGGGGTAATATCATTTTGTGAAATATACAATAACATTCATTTGCCCCATTTTATAATACGAATGTAGCTAATACAAATGCAGGGAAATTTTGATGGAATACTCAAAGCAAGTGATGGAGCTAGGAATCTCTTTGCTCAAATTGCTCTCAGAGGCCCTTGGGCTTAATCCAAATCACCTCGTAGATATAGATTGTGCACAAACACTTACATTGCTTGGCCATTACTACCCGCCATGTCCTGAACCCGAGCTCACATTAGGCACGTCCAAACATTCCGACTACACTTTTATGACACTTCTTCTACAAGACAATATGGGGGGCCTGCAAGTGATGCATCAAAATCAGTGGGTAGATGTTCCTCCCTCACCTGAAGCTCTAGTAGTGAATATAGGAGATCTTTTGCAGGTAAGTGCTTATCAAACTATTAGTTTTTAAATTTTGCAATTCGATACATGATCTTCTAAATTGTTGCAATTCAGTACATGACTATTTCTCCACAAATTCCGCTGACTTGTCAGAGTGTAAAACTACTGAAAGTTAGAAGGTTGTAATAAAATGAAACAATATCAAAAGATTGCCAATTGGTTTGTAATTTTTTCAAGAAAATTTATGGTTAGCACGTCAGCATAATTTGCGAATAATAGCGATGTGTTGTAATTGAAAAGTTAAAAAGATCATGTATCGAATTGTAATTTTAAAAGCAAGACAAACTCTCATGTGAAACTTGATAACCGTATAAATACTTTCAGTAGTATCATAACCTCCATTCGGTTATGTTGCTATTCTTTTAAACTAATAGTATAACATTTTTACACACAAAAATATGCTTAAATCGCATGGGTAAATGTTACAGTATTAGTTTATAAGTGTAATGATATTACTGAATCGATATAAAGATGTCAGTTTCGTACGATGAATAAGTTTCAATAGAGACTGGCTCATTTAATAATTTGAAAATATGTGAAAATATCATATTTTTATGTAATTAACCAAAAAAATAATTGATATGATAATTTTCAGCTAATATCAAATGACAAAGTGAAAAGTGTGGAGCACCGAGTGTTAGCTAGCCATTCGGGTCCAAGACTCTCAGTAGCGGCCTTCTTTGGGAGAGATACTATGGGGGTGAACTCAAGGGAGTATGGGCCTATTGAAGAGCTCATATCAGAGGATAATCCCCCTAAATATCGTGCAACTACGATTAAGGGATACACTAGTTATGTTCGTGCCAGGGGAGTCGACGCCACTTCTGCTCTACAGAATTTTGAGCTTTAGATATGTTTGATACTCCTTCAAATTCAAACTTATTTGTTACTTTATTATTTTTCCTTCTATATTAAGTTGATTTTAAGTAATAAATGTGAATTAATATATATATGGCTGCTGTTTTTTATGTTTCAAAACACAAGATTTTGGTCTATATAATTTATCTTTCTTGAATAGAAATAAATTATAATTCTCAATTTTTAACAACGTCTAAAGGATAAAATATATAATAAAAAAATAATATTATTTTATTGTCATTTATGAAAATATCAATTGAACAAGAGGAGAACATTTATGGTGAGTAGCAATCAAGAATGGAACATGACAAACATATACTTTGCTTTAAGATTCACCTACCTTAAGTCTTAAAATACTAATTTACTAAATGGTTTTATTTCTATCGTAATTTAGGGATGATCCAATATAAATGTTGATAGGCGAACTTAAATCCAAGGGATTAACACAGGGAAGCTCGGCGAGGTAGGTGAGAACCTCGCCGAGGTTCTCCATGGGTCCAAACCAATGATTGGTCACGCCAAGGGAGAGAGAGTCGTAGGCGAGCTTCCTCATCAGGGAAGAAGCTCGCCCCTATCCGAGGAAACCAGGCTAGAGTCCACCATTGCCTTACCCCGAAATAAGCACAAGGCACTGAAGCTCGTCCGGAAGCCCGCCGAGGTTAGAGGCGATAAGCAACGTGTGTATAGAGGGCAAATAGATATGTGGTAGGACAAAGCTCTGTAAAGGTGGCATTGTGAGGGACTAAGGCGAGGGTTACGAACCTTCGTCAACACCAGAAGCCAAATAGGCTAGCAAGGTGCCACCTCACACTTGCACACCTATAAATAGGTCTCTCTTGTACTATTCCAAGAACAAGTAATCAAAATACACAATTACCTTCTCTCTCTAAACTCTCTATTTTCTCTCTTTATATTATCCATCCAAGAACAACATTTCTTGGATTATTGTTTGATAGAATTAATACGTTGAGATAGCCACATAACAAACATCGTTAGTAAATTCTATCAACAATTTGGCGTTAGAGGACGGGTCCATTAACCCAAAAAATTTGAGAGTAAATAGTGAGAGTTGTTAGAAGATTTGAAGATTTGAAGGTGTTCTTGACCAAAGTTCAAGAACACTTGAAGATACACATATATTTTCACTCCTTGAACGAAAACCCAGATTTTCGGGTCCCTAAAATCTGTCCAAAAAGGGTTTTCAAACGCACACATGTACACGGATAAACTGGATTTTGGATAATCCGTCGCTCGCAAGGCTAGACGAAAACCCGGACAATATCACTCTGGCTGGAAGTCAGGAACCTCTGCGAGCTTCCCTACTAACCTCGGCGACCTTCCCCTAACGAAAACCTAAGATGCCTAAGGAACAAACCTCGGCGAACACCCGGAGGTGGAAGGAGGGGAACCAGGACCAAGCCGAAGGGGAGACTTCGCGCCGAGCTCCCCCGAAGAACAATGCTCCACGACCTCCGCGAGTTTCAGTAACTCAAGAGGAGTTAAACCCAGCCCTGAGGGACCTCGCCAACAACCCCGACGAGCTCCAACGTACAATTGCAACCCTACAGAGGTTGAAACAAAGGCAACTCGATGAGCTCGCCCTGGTACCTCAGCGAGCTCCGGCCACAGAGGTCAGGGAGCAAACCAGGCCGACTCAGGGCACCCAGACCCGAGGTCAATACAACGACCTCCACATCGAGCAGGAGGCGATCTCGGCTCAAGCTCGCCAGCACCGGGAGCACGTCGGGAAGGCCAAGGTGGTGGAGGAGCCAGCTCCACACACTGGGCGAGCTTCGGCCTATACCGAAGCATCCGCCACCCACCAATCGCTGAGAAGAGAAGTCCTCTAAGGCAGATTGGGGCCGAGGTGTGAGGAAAACGAACGGACGGCAGCCCCAGCTACATCCCAGAGGGGAGAGTCGGACCTACAGCCTCGTAGGTCCACCCACGATCGACTAAGAGGCCCGCAACCGATAGGTTAGGCCCACATGGCGGGCGCCAGTTCTGACCCGCCACGGAGGGGTCACCCCAGAGTGAGGCACCTTGGGGGCGTGCGTCCACGAGGCGCATGACCTTCGAGCAACCTCCGCCGGAGGTGGCCCACGACGACGAGTTGGCCACGTTGAAAAAGGCCGTTGAAATGCTACAACAGCAAGTAGCAGCCAAATCTGGCGGCCCCGATGCTACCACTCTCCCGGCATCCCCTTTGGCACCTACCATCCTCCGAGCACCGGTTCAAAAGAAGATCCACTTCCCGGTGATGTCTGTGTACGAGGGCGAATCCGACCCGAAGGTCCACCTGGCCAAGTACGCAGACTAAATGATCTCGGTCGGTGCCACCGACGCCACTCAATGTCGGAACTTCCCGCTGACCCTTGGGAACCGAGCCCACTGTTGGTTCTCATCACTTGCCCCGGGGTCGATACAATCCTTTGGCCAACTCGCGGGAGTTCTTGGCCAATTCTCCGGATTTGGATCCTATCTCACCCAGAAGCACCGCCTCGCCAATATCCACCAAAGCAACAATGAGACCGACCAACAATATCTGGAGAGGTTCAACAAGATACTGCTGGAAGGCGAACCGGTGAGCGAGGACACCAAGATCATCGGGGTGATGGCGGGGCTCAAGAAAGGCACCGAACTCTGGAAGGAGATGCACCTAGCATGCCCGAACACCTACACCGAATTTCGGCATAAAGCCGAGGTGTTCGTAGCCATGCAGGAGGCCCTCCAGAAAGAGGTTGGTGCCTCAGAAGAGAAAAAACTCTACGGGAAGAAGTCTGGGGGCACATACAAGGCCCCCCTGAACCTGAAGGCTTTCGGCGATGGGGACGAATTCAAGGAGAAGCTCAACCAAGTCCTCATTGTCTCCGTCGACCATGTCTTTACTGCGGTCAAAGACAAAGTCTTGTTGGAAGAGCCGAGGAGGATCCGCCAGGACCTCACGAAGCTCAACCCTAACAAATACTGTGTCTACCACCAGTCGATCGGCCACTTCACCAGCGAATGCCGAGACCTCCTCAAACAACTATGGAAATTTTATGAGGATGGGAAGTTGGCCGAGTTCGTGAAAAAGGCACCGGCGAAGAGGTCCAGGTTCGAGAGGAGGGAAGCCTCCGATGATGAAGAAGAGGATGCGGGTCAACGCGGTCCTCAAAATAGGCGAAGGGCACCTCCCCAGCCCCAACAGAACCTGGAGCCCACTCGAGAACTCCTAGTTCTCGAAAAAGAGATCGGAGCTGCCGGAGGCCTCCAAGATGGGAGATCCTCCATCTCCAAACGACAGAGAAAGGCCGAAATCCGGGCTATAAATCAAGTCCAGGAAGGCAGCCCCGGCTCCAGACCCGTCACACAACCCACTAATGAGCTAACATTCTCTTCGGCTGACCTGGAAGGGGTAGTGACTCCCCACAGCGACTCGTTGGTGATAACCGCCAACATAATGAACGTCCGAGTTCACAGGCTACTTGTGGACACCGGCGCCTTCACCAACATACTCTTCAAATCCACCTTAGATGCCTTAGGTGATTTTGAGTCGTACTTAGAACCTAGCAATGCTAGGATAGTGGGGTTCGGAGAAGCTGTAACCGTCCCCCTAGGTGCTGTTAGGTTGAGCGTCCAACATGTAACGACCGAGGACCCGGAGCGGAGACTGACTAGGCTAATAGATTTCCTTGTTGTCGACCAACAGTCCTCCTACAATAGGTTCCTTGGCCGTCCCGTTTTCAATGAATTCAAAGCGGTGTGTTCGACCTACAACTACTGTATAAATTTCCCAACTCCAAAAGGTGCCGGAACCATAAAAGGTGACCAGAAAAAGGCCCGTGAGTGTTTACTCCAAATCAAAGATGGCCAGGTCAAAAAATCTGTAATGCAGGTTCAAATTCTCGAGGAAGATGTACAGATCCCGATAGACGAGCCAAACATCCTAGACATCATCTCGACGGAAATTGAGATGATGGAGGTAGGCGACCTGTAGGAGGTTGATCAAGTCTCGGAACCTGCGCAGGATGCACAACTGGTGCCGATGGAGGGGGTGGAGGAAGCTCGAATGGACCAAGTACAAGAACCAGTGCAAGGTTCACAACCCGTGCCCATGGAGGTGGTCGAAGGTCCTCAAGGTGAGGGACCTGCGGAGGACCAAGAGCCGGTGCAGATGGAGGTTGATCCAACTCCCCAAGTCACAAAACCATCCCAAGTCGGTGGACCTCCGGAGGCAGCGAAGGTCGATGAACCACTCCAAGCTGATGAACCCCCGGAGGTATTGACAGTTGAGGAACCTGTCCAAGTGGGAAGCCAAGCTGATGATCTCGAACCACTCCTAGGTCACGAACCAGCGCAAATGTCACAGGAAGAGTGGGATGAGTTCATCAGCGACCCGAGGTGGAAAAGTCAGAAGAGGAAAGCCACTCCCATGGAGGAATCGACGGCACTCCCTATGGACCCGGAAAGGGACTTGGAACTTTTCATAGGTTACGAGTTACCAGAACTGTACCGGTCGAGGATGGAGCTGTTTGTGATGTCCAACTTGGACGTGTTTGTCTGGTCCCATGAAGATATGACGGGGATCCCGTTGGAGCATGCTTGCCATCGACTAAACATAGATCTGACGAAGAGACCCGTGCGCCAAAAGCGGAGGAAGTATGGACCAGACAAGTACGCGGCCCTAACTACCGAAGTCGAAAAGTTATTGGATAACAAGCTGATCAAAGAAGCCTTGTGCCCGCAGTGGGTTGCGAACCCCGTCCTGGTGAAGAAACACAACGGAACGTGGAGGCTGTGCATCGACTTCACGGACCTAAATAAGGCGTGCCTCAAGGATAACTTCCCGCTACCCCACATTGATCAGCTTGTAGATAGCACCGCCGGCCATGAGATGATGACATTCATGGACGCTTTCGCGGGCTATCACCAGATAGCGTTGCACCCAGATGACCAGGAACATACGGCATTCTACACCAACAAAAACATGTATTGCTGGGAGAGAATATCGTTCGGACTTATCAACGTCGGAGCAACCTACCAAAGGTTGGTGAATAAAATGTTCGATCAACACATTGGCGAATCTATGGAGGTGTACGTGGACGACATAGTTGTCAAGAGTTTGAGAAAGGAGGATCACCTTGACCACCTAAAACAAACCTTCGACATATTACGTCACTACAACATGAAGCTCAACCCCAAGAAGACCAGCTTCGGCGTACATTCGGGAAAGTTCCTGGGGCATCTTGTGAGCCAACGAGGGATAGAGGTCAACCCGACGCAGGTCCAATGCATAATCGAGATGGGTGTGCCCGATTCCGTGCAGAAGATCCAAAGGTTGACCGGGTGCATGGCAGCCTTGAACAGGTTCATCTCCAGGTCCGGTAACCGAAATTGGCCATTCTTCGAGGCAATCAAGGCAAACACGCGGAGGTACAAGGAGGCAGCTAAAGCCAACAAGCTATACCTTAAAAACCACTTCGTGTGGACAAGCGAATGCCAACGAGCCTTTGAGGACATTAAAGGAAACCTGGCTGATACGCAGGTCCTGTCAAAGCCTATACCTGGTGAAAAACTATACCTGTACCTCGCCGCGTTGGAGGTGGCCATCAGCTCCGTCCTGGTCCGAGAAGAGGCGAAGACACACCTACCGGTGTACTACGTAAGCTAAGTCTTACACGAAGCTGAGTTGCGGTACACCCCAACAGAGAAGCTAGCCTATGCACTGGTGATGAGTGTTAGAAAATTGAGACCCTACTTCTTTGACCACCCGGTAGAGGTGCTAACGATGTTCCCACTACGTCAAATACTACAACGGCCAAACACTGCGGGACGCTTGTTGATATGGTCACTAGAAGTTAGCCAATACAGTATAACCTACGCTCCCCGAACAGCGATCAAGGGACAAGTGCTCGCCGACTTTATCATCGAGCTGACTTTCCCGCAAGATCCGACGAGGGGACGTATAGCTCTGTGGCACCTCTATGTAGACAGATCATCGACTAGCACAGCAGCAGGAGCCGGGGTAGTTTTGATCAGCCCAAATAGACAAGTTTTCACCTCCGCCATCCGGTTCGACTTTCGAGCAACCAACAACGAGGCGGAGTACGAAGCTCTGATATCCAAACTTAGGTTATCATTAGCTGTGGGGGCAACCAATCTTCAAGTTTTCGAAGATTCCCAGCTAATAATATCCCAAGTCCGGGGGGAGTACGAGGCAAAAGACCAACAGATGATGACCTACCAAAAGATAGCGGCACATCTGATCTCAATGTTTACGCAGGTTTACATCAATCAGATACTGCGGCTGGAAAAACACACAAACAGATGCCCTAGCCCGAGTAGCAACCAGTAACGGCGAGGCTGAAGTCACGGAAGTTGTTGTCACCAAACTGAAGAACCCCTCGACGTCCGATTACAAAGTAAATCAGACCTCGAGTGGGGGGCAGGAAGACGATGAGGACAGTGAAGATTGGTGCACTCCGATCCAAAAATACTTAAAGGATGGAACAACCCCCGAGGACACATGGGAAGCTAGTCGGCTAGTGAAACAAGCTACCAGATATACGTTGGTGGACGACCAGCTCTACAAATGTGGATTCTCTCTACCCCTACTCAAATGCTTATCTAAGAAGCAAGGGTTCGAGGTGTTAGAAGAAATTCATGAAGGGATTTGCGGAAGTCACGCTGGTGGGCAAGCTTTGGCGTACAAGACAATCAGACAGGGGTACTACTGGCCCACTCTTCGCAAAGATGCCATTAGCTTCGCACGAAAGTGCCAAAAGTGTCAACTTTTCGCACCTTATATCCACTCCCCAGCCAACCAACTGAAGTCGGTTTTCATCCCATGACCTTTTGCAAAATGGGGTATCAACTTGATCGGCCCATTCCCACCTGGCATAGGCGGTGTGAAGTTTGTTGTTGTAGCAGTGGACTATTACACCAAGTGGGCTGAAGCCGAAGCTCTCACGATGATAACACAAGAAAGAATGATTGGCTTTATATGGAAGAACCTGATCTGCCGGTTCGGACTTCCACAATCGATCATCACGGACAACGGAAGGCAGTTTGATGGCCAAAAGTTGAGAGATTTTTGTAGTTCATGGAACATCAAGAAGCACTACTCAACTACATACCATCCACAGTCAAACGGCCAGGTCGAGGCAGTTAACAAAATTCTGAAGCACATATTGAAGATCCGCCTCGATGACAAGAAAGGAAGCTGGGCAGACGAACTCCCGGAGGTTCTGTGGTCTTACAGAACATCATACCGAGCCAGCACCGGAGAAACACCGTTTGCTTTAGCCTTTCAGACCGAGGTAGTAGTACCGGTGGAAGTCCAGAATAGGACGTAGAAGGTAGTAGGATTTGACGAAAAAAGGAACGACGAAGCCTTGGCAGTCGAAAAAGATCTGATTGAAGTGACCAGAGCTTCGTCGGAAATGAAAAATGCCACATACAAGCGTAGAGCGGAGAAGTACTATAATTCTCAAGTCCGAGACCGAAGGTTCAAAGTTGGGGATCTAGTACTAAAGAAGAAATTGATTGTCACGCCCCAATTTTCATAAACAACGGAAGTCTTACATATAATTAATAATTTGAAAAATATTTTTAAGTACGTGAACTATCATGCTTGGAATAAAATTTTCTTTTCTTTTAAAAACCGTTAGGACTAAAAAATCAGAATATCTTCATGAATTAAACAATGAAATCCTAAACATAGGATACATGCCTTCAAATAATAAAATTCTATCTATCATGCGACTTTATTTCAATTAAATATAATTCACATGCAAACCTAACTTATTCTACTATCATGCAACATATATTACATCAATTAAACATATAGTATCATCTAAAATTTTCATGAACAGTAGCAACATTGAAAAACTCAAAATTCATGCAGTGGGTGTATTTATCAAAAACTGGTGTGCACAAACAGCCCTCTAATTATTTCAAAATTCTTATTTCTTTAATACTTCTTATCTTACCATGCTTTTCATAACTACCAAATACTTAAAATAAATCATATAACACGTTTTAAAATATTTTACTCAAGAAAGATCCTCATATCTCACATAAAAATCAATTCACATAAATCTAATTCATTCAACTAATATAGGACCTAAATTAAAACTAAACTCTATTTAATAGAACATAACATTTTAATCACTCTAAGGACATCAAGTAACAATAGGACAATTATTCATGCGTTCATCTCTAATAATCTAAACTCACAAATTCATAAACATTCAAAGATTCCATACTTTCAGCATAATTTCAGCAGTGCGTCATCAACAAAATAAATCAATCTAAAATACTTAAGCTACTGGGAAAATTCCATAAAAACTCATATAGGTTACTGACTACCTCTGTTATCCATTTATATTTTTTACCAGATTTTATCCGTAACTGACTTTTATAAAAAAAATCGCGAGATTTGGAAATCTCAACAAACTGCCACATATTTTTCAAAAAATCATAACTAATTCGTTACAACTCCAAATCATGTGATTCAAGATGCGTTGGAAAGCTAATTAAAAACTATAACCGAATATTAAATTTTATTTACGAAAAATATGAATCAAAAAACCGTAAAATCTCTTAAAACATACTGGAAGACAGAAACACATCAATTCCTACACATGCAAAATACTAAAACTCATATTAATAATTTCATAAAATTTTAATTAAAATATATATCTAACATGCATCCTAATTTACCTTTCATGACTCATCAATCAAACCAAATAGGAATAATATTCATGGAAAACATATCTTGTAATTAATTAAAAATCCATGTACTAAATTAATCATAAGCATGCAATCATACTCTTCAAGAAAATCAAGAAGTATCATAATCCTTAACATAAAATCTTGCAAAAACCAATTTAAACAAATAACTTGCAATTCAATCAAACCAATAAAAGGCTCTTAAATTTGTCCAATAACTTTATACTTTTCATATCCCATCCACACGCCTCCACCGCTCGCCATCACGCCCTTTACTCAACATAATCTAAAAAATAGTTTGGTGAAAGGGGTGAGAAATTATAAATAACTCTCAGTGGGGACGTTAGTTCGAAGTCTAAATATAATGGACATGCAAACATGAAAACATACCAACCATAGATATAGATGATACGACTAAATCGCATCCGTGGAATCATATTTGATACGACTAAATCGCATCTGTAGACATAGATTGATACAACTAAATTGCATCCATGGAATTGATACTCCCGAAGAGCATCCGTGGAAATCTCGACACCACAAGGGCATCCATAGACGTTAGCACATAAACATATAAACACATCGACAAAATATTTAAAAATCAAACTAATAAATACCACTTTTTCACCATGAATCCCCACCTTTGATTTCTTTGAATAAGAAACGGTTTATGTGTGTACATCCGGCTTTCTAATCTTTGAATTGATCCTCCAACTTTCTCTTCCTCAAGTGAAACTCAAAAACTTCTCAACTCTCTCTCTCTATGAACTCTCGAAAATAATATCTCTTATGGGGTATGTATGGATGATCGAAAACAATGAATGAAATAAGGGGGTCCTTGATCTTCTATTTATAAGGATGAAAAGATATATGACTTGAATGAAATCTTGGTGAATATATGATGATTATGGACAAAATTATGGCTTGGTAAAGTATCTTGGCCGAAAATATGGCTTAGATATGGTATCTTGCCCGAAAATGAAGATGTGAAAAATATGGCATAACATATCTTGGAACATTCTTGGTAATCTTTCTAATATCTCCAATATCATAATCTAACAACCTCAAGACTTCATAATCTTTAATTCCTAATGCTAATTTTCGAAAATATACATAAGGAAAACATAGTATCTCTCTTAATAAAATAATAAGGACTCTAACTAACTCTAAATCTTGATCTCCCAAAAATATCATCATCCTTCTAACAACTTTCATATTTCCTCTCTCCTAAAAGTATTCCTTCTCTAAATTTAATCCTCATAATAATATCTAATCCCAAAAATAATAAGTCCTCAATTACTATTTTACCCTTAAAAGATTAATACTTAAAGGACTAAAAATCTTAATGGACTATACCACAAAATAATACTCCTATTCCTTAAAATATTAAAGTCCTAGTAATATTAATCGGATCAATTAATACTAAGCAAGAAAATAAAACTCAAGCTTAAGAACTTAAAGGATTAAAAACTAACTCTCTAAAAATATAGGCACAATCGGCACTCTTCACAAAGTGACCGACTACTTCTTCTAGTGGACTAAGTCTACCCTTAACTTGCCGCATCAGCTTAATTATCCTCCAAGTAAATATCTTCTAGAGAAATCTAATGCTACTTCTCCTTAATAAAAGTGTTAATCCTTATTCTTGCCAATATTATTTACCTCAATAAATAAATCTTATACTTAATAAATTAATCCCACAATTAAAACCAAATTCAAATCTAAATCCTTAATTAATCACCAATATTAATACCTTAACATAGTAATTGAATTAATCCTCCAACAAATTAAATCTCAACTTAAATATTCACAATTATTCCCAAAGATACACTAAATATTCCTCAAATAATTTCAGAGATTTAACCTCAAAATATCCAATAAATAAATATCAAATATCATCTCTCCAAATAAATATATTCTAGATACTTATAATATCACTCTTGTCCATAAATAATACTCCTAACTTTTGCAAGTAGCATTTAACACCTAGCAATAAAATCTTAACTTAACTCCTTACATATCCGACAAATATAGTCTAACTTTGCAACATGCACCTTTATCCCTTGAGGGTAATACCTTAAAGTCCTAACATTATTCCTTCGCTTAAAGTCCAAATAATTCCGATAATAATCTCTTGATATTTACTTTCAAGAAAATCTAAACCTTGGATATTTTCTTGTTCTATAACCTTTCATTTAAAATCTAATCGAGATCCCTTAAAGATTTATTCCTAATTTCTTGATCCAAATCTTTAATCACATATCCTAGTCAAGATCCCATATAAATTCATTCTTATCTCTAAATAACAAACTCACTAAATTACTCCTATACCCTTACTAAATTGGTACTTAATAAATCCTAATTTTCTCAATCCAAATTGAATTATAACACTTAATAACCAATCAACTTAAATCCTCTAAATCCTTAAATTAAATACTTAATTGAATCACATCTTAATTTGGCTCTCTAACTTTTAATTCACATACTAAAGCCCAAAATAAATTACCAAGAACTTAATCTTAATTCCCAAATACTCAAATCAACTTTACTAACTTAATCATCAGAAAATTAATACTTAAGGCTCGTGAAAAACTTAAAGAACTAAAGCATAATATTTAAATCCTACGCGCAACTTAACTTTAAAACCTCAATAACGACTTATATACTATAACTTGAATCCATTTATGCTGGGCGTGACACTGATGGCCCCGCCGGGTGTATTTGGATCGAATTGGGAAGGACCGTTCAGGGTCACCGCAGCCTGGGCAAATGATACTTATGACCTCGAAGACGCATAAGGCAACACCTCGTCATACACCTGGAGTGCAGCGCATTTAAAGAAATTTTATCAATAGACCGAGATTTTGTAATAGACTAGCCGAAGGTTCGCATCAGAAGTGTCGATGGCAGCCAATGTAAATTACGTTGCTATGAGAAGTTAGAAATTTTTCTTGAAAAAAATATCCAACTGTTCGAAGGTTCGCAAAATATCTAACCTCACGAAGGTTCGCAAAATATCCAATCTCGCGAAGGTTCGCAAATACGCAAGGACCAAGGTCCCAAACGTTATAACCTAAAAAGCTCAAAGGCAAAGGCCAAAGTGCCCCAGGTCAGCGAAGGTATCCTTCTTAAAGGATCACCAAGCACCTACTGCCATAAGTTAGAAAAATTCACAAAAAAGACGATTAAAACGTCTAAGGCAAGGTTCATGAAACCCGATTGCCCAAAGAGAATTAAACAAAGTACAACTCGCTACCTTAAGTGGTTTAAGATGAGCAATTCGTGGCCCCAAGTGGTGTAAGACGAAGAATATGTACTATTAAGATGAAGGTACAGTTCGTAGTCCTAAGTGACATAAAACGAACGATTCGCTTCTCTAAAGTAGAGTAAGATGAACAGTTAAGTACCGAGAACATTTAAACAAGCTAATTAAAATTATAACGTAAGCGTAAAAACGTAAGTAAGCAGAGTTGGAACAAAAGGATCAAATTTCCTTCAAAAGATACTTAAGAAGCTTTCAAGTCAAAAAGATACTTGAAAAATTACTAAGTATACGAAGTAGTGCTAGCCACAAAGGTCGGCTAGCTGACTATCTTTGAAGTACAAAAGTAAGCTCCTTCTGGGCGAGCTATGCGTGCCCGGCGAGCTACTACAACTTGACAAAAATTAAAAGATAAAAAGCTACACTATGAAAATAAAGAAAAAGATTTAAGTCTCGGTGGGGGCAACTGGAGCAGGAACCTCGGTGGGAACCTCGGGGTCGACGGTCCCCGGAACAACCTCGCTCCCCGCAGCTGGGCGGCCTTGGGGGGAGAGCCTGGGCAAGATGGTGATATTGCACGTACACCCACTGGTGTCGAACTCACCAATGTTGACCATGGCATCCCCGCAGACCTCTTGCATCTGCTCCATAGTGGGAGGAGTTCGCACCTCACCCCCGGCAACCTCCTCATCATCCTCGACCGTCAGGACCTCGAAAGTTTGAATAATGTTGTAGCGTTCCCAGGCGGTGTCGAGGTTGATCCCATATCCGGTGAGGTCTCCAATGTTGAGCTCAGTGCCCTCAGGGATCTTGGCCTTCGCCAAACAGTCGTCGAACTCCCCCACGAGGGCCTCCCATTCGCTCTCCTTGTTCATCCTCGCGCACTGGAAGGAGCGGATAACCTCGGCAAAGTAGAGAACGTAGCCGAGGTCAGTAGCGACGGTCTTTTCGAGCTTCAGGGCCTCCGGAGTGATAATGGCGTTAGATCGGCCCCGAAGCTCGGCAAGCTCCAAGGCCTTTGAGGTAACTTCCTCGCGAAGTTTGGCACACTCCGCCGAGTTTCCTTGGCTTTGCTCCCGGAGGATCTTCACCTCATCATGCGCCCGAGTGAACTCCTTTTCCCTGGAGGCGAGATTCTTGCGAGCTAGCTCAAGTTCAACCTTTTGCCGGTTAAAATCAGCTTGAACTTGCTCCAGCTATTTTAGGGCCTTTTGCTCCCCCTCCAAGGAAGCCTTCGCCTTCGCCTCCATCCTGGCGAGGTCCTCTACGGCCTTCTTCCGCTCAAGCCCTATGCGGTTCAGCAGAATCCGAGTGTCGTGGCGAGCTTTGTTAGTGGCCGTGATGTCATCGGTGATGAGCTGGGTAGCCGCCATAGCCGCACAAGCATAGTGCATTGCCAATCTCGCCTTGTCGGCGGGCTTCTGCCTTTCGATCATGGCAAGCTCGGAGGCCGAGAGATACTTGTGCGGCTCAGTGAAGATGCGACGCGCTGGGCCAGTGGGAAGATCCCTCACCGAGGTTAGGGCTTTGCACCTCTCCGCCGTGTGGAGGGCTTCGGGACGGTTTAGAAACTTGGCAGGGGCATACCTCCAAACCTTCAGAAAGTTAGCAAAAAATACAAGAAATTACAAAACAAACAACTTCCAACTTCAAATAGAAGCTCGCCCCCTTACCCGAACCTATCGGGGTTGAGCCCGTGGAGGGTGTCATCCTGAATAGGAACCCCGTATGGAGATGGTGGGGGCGCGCTTTGAGGAGTTGGAGGTGCGGGGGTGGAGTGAGGAATAATAGCTCACCCTGATCCTCCTTAGCCCGATCCGGAGCCACCTCGGTCACTATGCTCAAAATTTTCATCGCAAAGGCCGACCCTGGACCATTTGTTGGAGTGAGCCTCGTCCTCGCTCACTCGGGAGCCATCCCCGCGATGTAGGGTTCTTTTGGATTGATGGGATGGGGGTTGAGAAGCTCGCCGGACCCAGAGTCACCTCGCCCGGCACCTTTCTTCGATGGGGCGACCTTCTCTTTGGTTTGCTGGGGGCAGGAGCCTTCTTCTGCAAGCTTGAACCCCCTGCTTTATCTGCGGTGGAGGCGGCCTTAGCGAGGTCTACCTTTCTCGTCGCATCAAGCACCACCCCGGATAGAACTCTGGCTCGGTCGGGGCGAGGTTTTCCCATTTTCAACTGGCGAGCTAAGAAATGGTATGCCTCGGGAACCTCGACAGGTGGAGGGGCAGCTACTGGACCTTCACCTACAAAATTTAATAAGAGTTGTTAGCAATCCAGCGAGCTTCATCAGCAAGTCAGCGAGCCACCAAGACTTGGCAAATATTTGAAGATCTCAACCTGGGACAGTGAGGTGGTGAGGCGAGGTTATGAGGCCAGCAAGTCTTCGACAGTGGTGCTGGCACAGATGCTTGACTTCCCGGTCCTTCTGCTCTCGCAGACAACAAACGGACAGCATAAAGTCGAAGCCGACGGATATAGCAGGCCTCCCCCGACTAGATTTATGATGCTTCAGACCTGCAAAAAAGAAGATTAGATTAGTAAATCTAATCCGACCCACGCACACCTAAATATGCCACCTACTTCTGGCTTCTCCGTATTCCTCAGGCGAGGGGATACGTCCTCCGCGCCCATTTGAAGCTCGCCAATCCCCGCCGATGAAGAAAAACTGTTTCTTCCAGTCCCGGACCTTATTGGGAAGGATCCCTAAGAATTTCTCCCCCGGGCGGGCTTTGAGGTAATAATACCCCTTGCCGTTTTTAATCTGCTTGGTAACGGTAAACAATTCATTGATCTCCGCCGAGGTTAATCGGTTCTCGTAACCCTCGAGCCCAAAGATCATCAACGTTGCCAGCAGGCTACTCCACCCATTCGGGGTAAGTTGCGAAATGGCGAGGTTATTGTCCATCAGGAACTGCCCAATGATGGGGTGCAGGGGTAGAGTAAGCCCGGTCTCCAAGGTGTGGATATTGATGGCCGTCAGTCTGGGAGGTAGAAGGTCGGCACGTTCATTGTCCTCGGGGGCGTACATATAGATGTCCAGTGGGATGCGGTACTTCTTGCAGATCTTCGGCAGCGCATACTCGTTAATGAGACTTACAACCTCGCTCTCTTTGAGGTCCGTTTGGTCAGTGGAGTCACGAAGAGCTCGCTCGGGTAGAGGAAAGGCCTCCGAGTGAGCCCTCACGTACTCCGCCCAGTTGAAGTCGTGGACAACCTCGGCGGGGACCTGGTACTCCGGCAGCTTGGGAAATGGGAAATCGATGAAGCGAAGGTACTCATAGGTAACCTTCACGCCACCTTTCACATCCTCTTCATCTATCTCGCGAGCGAGCTCTTCAGCATGGTCGCCGGTCTTGGCGACCTCCTCCTGAACCTCGGCGGCCTCCACTTCGTGGACGACCGCATCATCGGTAGCTCGACTGAGGTCCCCTTGAAGCTCGCGTAGACTCGATGCCTCGCCGTCTCCAGAGTTGGTGGCTCTCTCCCCCACATCAGGGCAAACCTCACCAGGGAGCTCGCAACTGTCTGGGCGAGCTATGGAGCTCGCCCCAGATTCCGAAGTAATCTCAATCGGTGTTATTTGGGGAATCGGAACATTTCCAATTGTAGACCTTTTTCCCAAATTGGTGTTCGAAGCGGTTCGGCTTGAGGATTGATTCGACATGATCGGGTTTTTAGCAAAAATGTTTCGGTTACGATTTCAGGGGTGTCCAAAACCAATGTGACAATCGCCGGAGTGGCGAAGCGGAGGATCGAAAATTTCTGAAAACTCAAAGAAAATGAAGAACAAGGAGGAAAAAAAGAAAGAAACAGGTTTCTACCTTGGGGAGCACTCGGGAATTTGTCGGTTGTAAGAGAATCGGTCGCCGGGAAATTTGCTCAGAAAACTGGAGGTGCGAAAGTGAGGAATGAGAAGGATTCCTCATATTTATAGACTTTGGGCGAGCTTGAATATTCAAAAAGTGCGGGGGCTAATTTGCAAAGAATTTGAAAAGGTTATGATGATGGGCGCGGAAAATGAGGCCTAAAAAGACGCGCACGACGCCTCGAATCCCGCCCCACATCGGCACCTTAACCGCCTCACCCAACCTCGCCCACAAGCTCGGCATATGCCCTGGAAGTAGTTCGCCAACATCAGAGCCTTCATCCAAGAGACAAGTCAGCTCGCCCACACATTGGACGAGTCATGATGTGAGCGAGCTGGGGGCCAAATGTTGATAGGCGAACTTAAATCCAAGGGATTAACACAGGGAAGCTCGGCGAGGTAAGTGAGATCCACGCCGAGGTTCCCCATGGGTCCAAACCAATGATTGGTCACGCCAAGGGAGAGGGAGTCGTAGGCGAGCTTCCTCATCAGGGAAGAAGCTCACCCCTATCCGAGGAAGCCAGGCAAGAGTCCACCATTGCCTTACCCCCGAAATAAGCACAAGGCACTGAAGCTCGTCCGGAAGCCCGCCAAGGTTAGAGGCGATAGGCAACGTGTGTATAGAGGGCAAATAGATATGTGGTAGGATAAAGCTCTGTAAAGGTGGCATTGTGAGGGACTAAGACGAGGGTTACGAACCTTCATCAACACCAGAAGCCAAATACGCTCGCAAGGTGCCACCTCACACTTGCACACCTATAAATAGGTCTCTCTTGTACTATTCCAAGAACAAATAATCATAATACACAATTACTTTCTCTCTCTAAACTCTCTATTTTCTCTCTCTATATTATCCATCCAAGAACAACATTTCTTGGATTATTGTTTGATAGAATTAATACGTTGAGATAGCCACATAACAAACATCGTTAGTAAATTCTATCAACAATAAATTCTTTTATTCATGCATTTACCCAAAAGGATGTATAGCATGCGCAATTTCTCTCTCTAAATTTTCTCTCTCTCTTAAGATGTGTAAAGTGAAGGTAGAATATCGTTCGTTTAATTTGGTTGGACTGACTATAAATCTAATAATTTGAAAAACGCAAAGACCTATGTTTCTCGGACTCGGGTGCGAGTGTCGAACTCGGATGCTTATCCGGGAGTCGGACTCTCGAATATTAAAAACTAAGGATACGTGGATACGGCAAAAAAGGATCCAATTTTTGGACACGGGTGCGGGGATTCGTCAGAATAATTATTTTACAATAAAAAAAATATTTTTCATATAATTCATTTAAGATCAATTAAGTGAATTATTGAATAGTATTAGCAAAATAATAATATTATATAGTAATATGTATATATATGTATTATATTATATTATATATTTAGTTTTTTTTAATTTAATTATAATGCAATTTTACAAAAAAAGAAATTCTTTTGACCTAGTAAAAGATAGGAAATCAAAATTTTGAATTAATTAACTAATATAGGGAAGTTAATGTGGAAAAAGCAGTTGCCTATTATTTGGGAATTGAAGGAAGTTAAGTAGAATAAAACACTTAGTTTTTTCAATTTTCATCATCTTTAATATTTCAACATTTCGCTACACATTCAACTTCATCACTTATTCATTTATCTTCATCTTCTCTATAATCAATATTTTTTTGTCATCAATCTTAATTCTGTCGCCTGACATAGAAAACAATTGTGTTCGCCGGAAACTTGGAGAATCTAGTGCGTATCCCACACCCTTATTTGTGTCATATCCGGTGGATCCCGGTACGGCACCATTTTTGCCTAGTCCGAGCAACAGAAGCAAAGACTGGATAATCGTCACGTGTTATGGAGTCAAAAGTTATGGAGTCAAAAGTTAGTAGTGGAATAGGGTGTAATTGGAAGTCCCAGTTGAATCTCTTGAATGCTTTTTGAGTAAATGCCTCTGGGAGATCTGGGGGAGCTTCTGTTATTTTGGAATAAAACTATTAAGGTTAATCTTTTATCTTATTTATCGGGCACATAGATTGTAATATTGTTTATAATAAGGATATGTGGAGATTTATTGGGTTCAATGTTTACCCTTCATCACAATTGAGAGCACACTCATGGAACTTATAGAGGAGAGTCTGATTCCAAGGTGCTTATTTTCAAATACACTGATTATATAATCATGATTGGTACTTCAGATGTCACCTAGTGTCAAAAATTCCCTATTACACTCAGAGACCGGACCCACAGATAGTTCTCATCAATGAGAGCAACTTCCATTAACTTGTTTGATCAATTGAGTAAAGAGTTTTTATCGCATTTCTCAGGCTTTAGATCGTATTTCACCCAGAAATATCGTTTAGCAAATTTCAAGCAGGAAAGTGAAGAATTGGACCAACAATTTTGAAAGAGTTCGACAAGAATTTATTAGAAGGAGAACTAGTAAGTGAACACATTAAAATTATGGTCGTGATGGCCAGGCTAAAGAAAGGGAGCAACCTATGAAAGGAGATATGTCTCACGTGTCCTATAACTTATGTTGAATTCAAGAATAAAGGTGGAATTTTTGTGGCCATGCAGGAACCCTTGCAAAAAGACTTGAGAGATGCAAAGGATGGCAAGAAATTTGGAAAGAAAGTGTGAACGAATACAAAGTACCAAAGAATCTCAAATCCTTTGGGGATAAAAATAAATTCAAAGACAAATTAAATCAGGTTCTCACCATCTTGGTCCAACAGGTTTATACAATTGTTAGCGACAAGGGCATGCTATCTTTGGGCACTTTATTAGTGAATGTAGAGACTTTCAAAGATAGTTACGGAAGTTTTACAAAGATGAAAAATTATCGGAGTTTGTGAAAAAGGTGCTAGGAAAGAGGCAGAGAGCAGTTGCACCAGCTAGCTCCAATGAAGAAAGAGGTAGAGAACAAGCCCTGCAACCAAATAAGCTGGTGTGGAGAGCTCCACCCACGCCTCAAGAACCAGCCCGGGAAATTTAGATGTTAGAGGAAGTGAGACGAGCAAGTGGTTGCTGGGATGAACGGCCATCTCTCATGAACAGACAAAAGAAAGCTGGAATCTAATGTTTCTAAGTACAAGAAGTAGGGGTTGGTCCCTCGTCTAAATCAACAGCTGAGCTTACATTCTCATAGAAGGACTTGGAAGGGAAAATGATGTCTCATTGATATAGGCGTCTACACTAACATTCTATTTAAAAGTACATTAGACCATATAGGAGATTAAGAGTCCTTTATTGAAAATTATGATCATAGAATAGTAGGATTCAGGGAAGATATCACTATTCCCCTAGGTACCATCAGGCTATCTGTCAAACTTGTATCGGCTAATGACCCCTATAGACGACTGACTAGACATGTAGACCTTTTAGTTATAGACCTGTAGTCATTCTATAATGGGTTCCTTGACTGACCTTTTATTAATAAATTCAAAGCAGTCTGTTCTACTTATTACTATTATCTAAAGTTTCTAACACCAAAGGGAGCTGGTGCTTGTTGCAGATCCAACCCTCCGTCACTCGAGTGTTAGTCTTTGAAGATCACGCAGAATGCTCTAACCCTGAATCTGATACATTGGACACTCTGGGAGATAGAGTAGATCAATAGAGGTTGACTCACAGGGTGAGAACAAGATAGGGTAATCACTACGGTCAAACCTAGAGGGTGACGAGCAACTACATGCTCTTCAATTCGAAGGTGACGAGCAAATGGCGGAAGTAATTGTAGGAGAGCAGGGCGAACAACTACCTACTCTTTCTCAAGAAAATGATCTCGAACCCCATTTAGGGTACAAACCCATGGAGATTGAAGATGAACATAACATAGACAGACTGATTCTTGATCCTTGACGGAAAGAGAAAAAAAAAAGCAACTTCAATGGAGGAGCTAACAACTACTAATGTTAATCTAGACAAAGAAGATTTGGAGCTATTTGTCGGATCAGAGTTGTCAGAATCATATCGGACTCATGAAAGATCTCTTAAAGGCCAACTATGATGTATTCGCCTGGTCATATTCGGATATGACAGACATCCAACTTGAGTTCGCATGCCACCAGTTAAAAAAGGTAAAAGTTTGGCCCAAAAAATTATGAAGTCCTAACTAAAGAAGTTAGGAAATTATTAGATAACAAATTGATACACGAAGTCTTACGCCCACAATGGGTTGCAAATCTCGTATTTGTTCATAAATCCAATAGCACATAGCGACTGTTTATTCACTTTACAGATTCGTATGCTGTTTTGCCTAACGATAATTTTTCGCTTCCTCATATTTACCAACTGGTGAATAATATTGTAGGCCACTATTTGATGACATTCATGGATGCTTTTGTCGAGTATCACCAAATAGTCATGCATCCAGATGATCAAGAGAATACAACGTTCTAGGTCTCAGGTTCGAAACCCACAAGGTGCAATCAATTTTTGAGATGGATCAATCCATACAGAGCTTTGCTTTGGCTAACAATGGGTCCCCCTGTTAGTAGACAGTGGGTTATGGGTTCTCCCGAATTAGTTGGTCCTTGGGTCGGATATCTGGTACCAAAAAAACCATTTGTTGCTGAAATATCATTTGGGTTAATTAATATAGGAGCCACCTATGAAAAATTGTGAACAAGATGTTTGATGAGCATATTGGTCATACCATAAAAGTCATAATGGACATGAAACCCCGTATTTAGTTAAAAAGGTACAACGACTAACATGTCACTTGGCTGCTCTCAATCGTATCTCAAGGTCTGGTGTTAAATGCAGGTCATTCTTTGAAGTCATCAAAAGAATGAAGGACTTTTAATGAACGAGCGGCTGTCAAAGAGCTTTTGAACAAAATAAAAGAGTATCTGAGTAACACTCAAGTCCTATCGAAACTGAAGCCGGGAGAAAAATTGTACTTAAGCTTTGGAAGTAGCAATCAGCTCCATCATGGTACAAGTCGAAGGAATATTTCATCTCCCAATATACTATGTGAGTCGGGCGCTTCACCAGGCTGAAATTAGACATTCTTTAACCAAAAAAATTGGCATTGAGTGTTAGAAAGTTGTGTCTCTATTTTTACGATCATCAAGTGGAAGTCACTATTTCAAAGGGATTTACGTTGTAAGATATTTGAAAGAAATGAAGGATTACCTAGTGGAAGCCATTAAATACATTCCAAAGAAAAAAAATATAAATTAGCTCATGAAATAGCTTGAGTTGCTCCTGACGCTCCGCTTCTTCAAGATTGGAACAAGGTAGATATCGAGGTGTCAGAAATCTTACCCTTCATGGTATGTAATTATCTAATTGTGGTGTATCTGAAAGAGATTTCTTGTCAAAAAAAAATATATAATTTTTTTTTTTTATATGTTATTAATTTTGGGTGTCCAATTCCAATCTTTCTATGTCCAATTCTAGTCATTTTTAGCAAAACAATTAAAATTAAAATTGCTTGAAAATAACTTAGGTTTAGGGCTAAAATTGGACACCCATAACTGAAACTAAACACCCTAAAATTAAAACTGAGAACGAATTAAATTACTAATAAGGTGTCTCAGAAAAAAAAAATTCTTAGATTATTTGGGCACTCTATAAATTAACTTCTAACTATTAACAAAAATTCACGAAAGTAACAGGAGGTAAATTCATATTCCATTTCTGTTTCATTTCAATATTTTGTCACTGAATAAATTGGAAATGTTGCCCTAATATTTGAGAATCAACTAGGCCCTTGCAAAAAATTTCATGTGTACAACCTTAAATTCTAGCCTTGTGTCTTGACCATATATTGCCAACAAAGAAACCTTGTGCATATAAATTGTAGAAATGATTCTATGAGAATTTGTGCACATAAATTTGGTCCATTTTTTAACATGAATGGTCTCAAAATATTTTTTTCATTAAAATTAATGGATTAATGAGAGACCAAATCTGTTTAATACAAATTATCATGGGATCATATGTACAATATTTTTTAGCGAGCGAAACTAAATATGTTAAAAAAAAAGACCAAAAAAGAACGTGGAACCAAATCTGTTAAGTAAAAGTTCTCATGGGACCAAACGTGCTATGTAACCTATAAACTCCTCTATATCAGAGGACCACAGCATACAACACCTCCAAGATACCAACCCAAATTGCTACTCCGATTAATTTATTATGTAGATCACATAATATTGTCCATCTTACACCATTATAAAGTAGGCAAAATGTTAGCAGTAATTATGCAATAGTTCAAATTCGGAAAGGTGACAACGCAGAAGTTCCATCGAGCCCCTTCGTGTTGAAGTGGGCGACGTACTCTTTCACTGTCATTGCCCTATATTTCGGTGGATTATCTTGCGATAAAAGTTGTTCGATTGGTCCATAGAGCTTCGTCTCGTCTGCGTCGTTTCTGAAGAAACATGCAATTGAAACTCTTGAACATGCATTGTTTGCAAGCACCCTGTGCTCTGCACTAATAAACTTGTCATTGGATACAAGCTGCAACCAAATTGAAGCAGAGTTACTTCTATCATTCTATAAATTAATTAAACTACAGTAGCCAAATTGTGCGTTAAGCCTTTTTACTCAGTAAGTTGAAATCAAAATTAGCAAAGTGCACTATTTATCCCGGTAAATTTTTTTTTTTTTTACTTTTACCCCGAATACTTTAGTTTTGAATTTACCATTTTTATCTTTTAGTTAATTATACTCCTCTTTTTAATTTTAATTTTACTCACTCGTACTTTTATTATCGTATTTTTTTCCCTCACTAACGGAAAATAGAAAATACGTTATCCAAAGATGTACATCCTTTTTAACCTTCATTACTGGGAAAAAAAAATATAGAATCTGAAGTATGAGACAAAAGTTAAACAAAAAAGGGCAATTTACCTATTTAAGAACTGAAAATTAGTAAAAATATTAATTACAGGTCTGAAAGATTTATATATCGATTCAACATTAAAAAAAAAATTTAAAAAAATCAATACCATTTACAAAAGAAATGATACATTAATTCATGCAACTTGAAAAAAAAAAAAAATATATATATATATATATATATATAAATTACACATTCTTCCACTAATAATTTCACATAAAAATATATTGATATAGTTTTATTCACTTAAATTGATCAAAACGAAAAAACTAAATTGAGGGAGTATGCTGTTAGAATTAAAGAATAATTATGTATATTAATAAATGAACAAATATATAAACTATAAGTTGTGAAATATGGTGTTAAATTTGTGAGTCTTATATTGATAGTTTCTCTTTTTCAGGTTGCAAATCGACACCTTCCTATTTTTCAAGTCCCAAATGATAGGTAAAAACAGTCAATTCAATCCCCTATTCATTAGTTTTACAATATTTTCAGATTTTAAATAGACAAAAGAAAAGGTAGAAGTGCAGGAATTCCAAACAAAAAAGCTTACCTGAAGAAGGTCTCCAACATTCACCACTAGAGATCTGGGGACAGGCGGAACATCGACCCACTGGTTCCGGTGAAGAACTTGGAGGCCGTCTATGTGGTCGTTTAGCAGCACGGTTAAGAAGTCGCTGTCGGCGTGCTGCGTGGTGCCCATCGTCAACTCCGGCTGAGGGCATGCTGGGTAATAATGGAGCAACAGAGAAAGCCCATCTCCACATTTCATTTCTTCAAGATGGTTGGCATTTAGACCCAGTGCCTCAGATAACATTTCAAACAGACTTTTTCCTAATCTTGAAACTTGATTTGTGTACTCAAGGATTATATCTCTGCACACAAACAAAATCATACGAGAATTAATTGGTGAAAGTATATTTTTACTAATGTTGATTTCATGTGGCCTCTCCAAACAATTCCTTTCTCAAAACACAGCCAAAACAAGAATTCTGTTTTTCAATGAATGTGCTAATTAGTAGTAATACTCCCTCCATCCCAATTCTTTTTTCCCCTTTTTCTATCTTTTTCTATTTTAGGACATCCCAACTCTTTTTTACTACCTAAAAAAAAAAAAAAATTTACACTCACAAAAGTCAATAAAATACACTTTTTATATTTTATTAATTAACTTCACACTCACGTACTCTATTTTATTCTTAATCTATGTGTCCAGGTCTTTAAGAAAAAAAAAAACCGGAACGGAAGGAGTACTATTTATGTTTTCAGAATACTCAGTATTTATAAATTTATTTTTTTGCTATTGATTTTTCAAAATTTATATGTTAGTCATTTGACTAATTAGCTAGAGTCGATTTTATGCTAGCGTGACAATTTGTTTTTAACTTCTTTTTTTTTTTTAAATTCTACATGTTAACTATCAAAACTTTTTTATTACTTGCTGTAGCCTGTCAAAGAATTAAAATTTTAATTATTTTTATATTTCGTCAAAATCGATTTATTAATCATCATAACCGGTCAAAAACTAAAAGTTAACATAATGAAATTAGTTTTGGAAAATGAAAATGTCCTGAAAATAGAAACAAACTAATTTGGGGAAAACTTTTCCCTTATTTTTTCCAATTCTTTTCCAATGAATCAAAATCCACAAAAAAAAAAAAAAAAATCGTGCTGCCCTGCCTGTTAAAATTATATATTTCAACATGATGGGATGAAATAAGTTAACAAGAAAACAATTTTCTGTGATTTTTGTAAAAACCATCATGCATTCTTACGTTTTTTAACTATATATTTTAGGGTATATATTTTATAAAGATAGTTCATAATAAATTTATAATAAAATTGTTGTACAGTATTAAATATTTGATCAAGCATATCAAAATATTCATCAAGAGTATAAAAAATTGGAGTCAATAAAATCTATAACAATATCATTGACCCAAAATTTTAATATTTTTGGTGAAATATTTAATACTTCTAGTCAAATACTTATATTTTAAAAATGATTTATGATAAGCTTATCTTTATTTTATGTCTCCAAATTAGCAATTATTATATAAATCATAGTGCATTTTGTATTACAATATAATCTATTGCAAAATAAATTAAGTGAAATGAATTACACCAAAAATACATTTTCTAATTTATTCATGAAATTTATAATATGTCCATTTTTTACATTATAAGTTTAATTTATAAGTTTAACATTAAGGATATGTCTTCTGTGACTAGTATCACTGACTGTTATTCATATATACTATTATTGTTATAAAAATATATTTATATCTTAACAGTAATTATGTATATTTATAAAAATAATAATAAATATATAAATATATATCTTAACAGTAATAATGTATATTTATAAAAATAATAATAAATATATATAAGAGTGATATTGGATATCAAATAACAGTAATCAATGATATCCCGACTCCATACTAGTTTTTGTCTTTAACGTTATTATTGAATGGGCATTAGAGAATAATCAAGAAAATACTAGTTAATATTTCATTATCAAAATTACCTGCAAACTGCTGGCAATTCTTCAGGGGCTGGAAGATCAGGCCCGACGCGGCAGTAAACAGTGTCCCTCCAATTGGCCGCCGGCGAACTATACAAATCAAAATTGCTATTGTAAACAACCCTGCTACTCAAATCCCTGGTGTACCATTTCCTCTTCTCCTCATCGTCTTCTTCGAAGAATCTGCGCACCCGATCCAGCATTTCCCCCAAAATCGGGGCCGGGATTCCGTGGTTGATCACTTGGAAAAAGCCCCATGTCTCCGACGCCTGCCGGATCTCGTCGACGGCGGCCTTGCGCCTGATCGGGTCTGCCGCGACGTCGTTTAGGTCAATCAGGGGAAATTTGAGCTCTGGTTTTTCGGAATTTGGTTTATCGGTTTGGGGGTGAATGAAAATTCTGGGGACTGTGGTGATACCGTTATCGACAAGGCCTTTGACGCCGGTTTTGGTGGCGTCGAAAGCTCTTAGCTCTGCTTCTCTGTCGTAGTTTGCCTCTGATATCGTCGCCATTTTTTATTTGGTTTTGAGAAAAGCTGAGTTTGATTTGTAGTGAAGGGAATGAATGAGGTTTGTGAAACTGGTCCATAACACCGGCCACCGCATTCACTCTAAATGCGTCCTAATGATTGATGGAGAGAGAGAGTCAACAAGATTTAAGTTCATGATACATCATACATCTTTACACAATATTTTAGTAGCTTCTACGAACCTAGTTCCCCTATTTAGGGTTAAAATTATCACTTTCATATAATAAAAGGTAGTATTATATTAAAATAATAGATAAAGTAAAAATATTTTGGGTCCAAAATTTTATTGTGATTATGGGTTATTTTCAAATAAAAAAATGGAAAAAAGTTTTGTGGAGTAACAAAAAAGGAAAATGGAAAATAATTTGATGGACAGAGGGAGTATTATCAAAATATCAAAAAAGGAAGTATATTTTTATAATAGTGATAATATATAAATAACAATAATTGTAATTATACATAACAGTGATATGGTTCATGTGAAATCAAGTTCAAAAAAACCTACTCCTTAGTACAAGTTTTTTTCCACTTGAAATTTGAATATCTTCCAAATTCACCACATATCTTATCATTAGACTATGCTTTGAAACAATGATCTTCCATTATTAAGTAATTTCTCCACTAATTTTTTTTTTCATTGGGTTTTATTTGCATCCCGAGTTAAGTGCAGCTGGAGTTCATTTAATTCACGTATCTGCGAAGGTGTTCATCCCGAGATTCATCATCTTTATCAGTATTAATTATTTTATTGAATGACTATGTGTTTGTTTTTATTAGATTATCCCAAATTAATTTACGCTTGAAAATATCAATTAAAGTGCATATTTATAAAAGTTATATACATATTTATTTATATATCATTTTTTTTAAAATAATATATGTTTCTTAAATCACATGCACTCTTATGGGTGCAAATTGAGATGAAGGGCGTATTAGTTTAGGCGTAACTATTCAATATAAATAAATTTAACTGTTCAGTGAAAATAATTGAACTTATTTAAAAATATAATTGAATTATATTGTGTCTCTAATAGTCTAATGTATACAAAATATTGTCTTAAAATATTTTTTTTACATGAATTGTTTAAAATGTTACATAGGTCATTAATAAAATTTGTCATTTATATTATATTTATTACACCTGTTGTGTGTTAAAATTATTGAAACAAGAGATGAGTACAATTAAAAAAAAAAAAAGGAAGTTTGTGCCAATTCAAGTTACCAATTCTTAATTTATAACGTAAAATGTAAATTTTTAATTAAGATGTTATTTTGAAAGTAAAATGAATTTGGAAAGAATATTAAACTCACTATATTATTTTAAGAGACACATAAATAAATTAGAAAAAAAATATAGCCGTCAATTTGAGCCGAACCCACTAAAGAATTGAAATTTAGTATGGGTTGCATGGAAAAAAAAAATTGAAGTGGTGGGATGTGCTAGCCTAATGCAACCTAGACAGAGCTAAGTTCAGAGTCCTTTTTTATAGGCCCGACTCAACACGTGAGCAGTGCTCGATCGGGTGGCCCAAACTGCTACCTCTAAAATAAACTGTAATTTTTGTATGAGATTAATATCACTTTCAAATGAAACATTGTCACTTTTAAAATAAAATGTATTATTTTTCAAAAATTATGTAAAGTATTTCATTTTAAGGGAAAAGAATTGTATAATAATAAACTTTATATTAAATAATTTGTATCATGTTTTAAAATATATATTTCAATTAGGCAATTTTTAAAAAATATACACTTTATATCAGAAAGTAATAATATTTCTACTGAAAAGTGATAAAATAGTTTCACACATGTTTTTGCTAAGCTTAAATTATATTCATTTATCAAGTTTAAATAGTCATGTTTTCTTGGAAAAATCAAATCCCACATCCCCCTATATTATACTACGGGTGCTTTACATATTGGTTCAAAAAAATTACTATATTTAAAAATTAGTTCATAAAAATTTGCACAAAAATGTTTTTTTTTTTTGCACATAAACTAATTTATAATTTGTGCGAATTTGTTGAACCAATTTGTACTTTTCTAAGGAGTTGAATCTGCTGGGTTGTTGTCTCTTGGTTAAGTTTGATGATACACCGATGAATGTGCTTCACTTAATTTTATGAGTCTGTTTACAACAAATATGCTAATTTTATAGATGTGAGACGGTGTTATAAATTCTAATTAAGAAAAATCACATATTTAATTTGCAATTCTAAAAAAAAAGTGTAATTGTTGGGTCATCAAGTCTTTTCTCATGACTCACGGTTTGATTAGGGACCAGCGTTCAGGCCACCCGTTTGGTGGACACAAAACCAATGAGATTGATAGGCACCAAAGCTCCGGGGTGTAGGGTTTCACACCAACACTACAGCTTCTCAACTCTCACTCACAATTTCGGTCGATCACACACAGAGAGAAAAAACACAATAGTCTTTTATATAGCGGCTACCAACTACACCTAGGATTAGAGAATAGGGCTTAAGGTTTAACCAAATGGGTCAAAACCAAGTGGGCTCAAGCCCATTAGTAATTCTAAAATTCTTTGTATGTCTATTTTTCGGTCGTGGGCTTACTCACGATTTCGGTCGATCATACACAGAGAGAAAAAACACAATAGCCTTTTATATGGTGGCTACCAACTACACCTAGGATTAGAAAATAGGGTTTAAGGTTTAACCAAATGGATCAACACCAAGTGGGCTCAAGCCCATTAGTAATTCTTAAACTTTTTGTAAGTCTATTTTTCTTAGAAATTATTAGAAATTATTAATATTATTTATTTATACATGTCAATTATACTGAACCATAACTAGAATAATATTGCAGTCAAAAGTGAGATAAAAATGCCAAAGAGGTGAATATTACCTCTTATAACCTCAACCAAACATGCTTTGATTATTGGTATCAGGCTCATAATTAGAGATGTTAAACTGACTGGCCCTAACCCTACAGGGCCAGTCCTACAGGGCTCCGGGCCTTAGCGGTTCATCCTTATCGGGCCGCTATATGCTCGGACCTAACCTAACCCTAGCGGTCCGCGGGCTAAACGGGCCACTAACGGGCTCGGGGTAAAAAAAATTTACAAATTTTAAATTTAATATAAAATAGAATCAATGATTTAATAACTAAAGTTCATACATCCCTAAAAGTTTTGAATTAATTGAGATCTAACTTATTTACTTATTTTCTATTTTAATCTGTAGTTAAGTTATTAGTTAATAATGAATTAGTAATTAATAATTAATAAAAATATATTTAATAAAGTTTACAATTACGTAACACAAGTAAGGAGAAATCAGGCCAGCCCACAGCCACAGTACACAGGCCCACGGCCCACAATCACTTTCTAATTTAATTAACTTATATTATATATTAATTATTTAATTTAATTAAAAAAACTGGGCTACCGGGCCAGCCCGGTTAACCCGAGGGCTAACAGGTCCGGGCCTAAAAGACCCGGTTTTATATGGGCCGCCATATGCTCGGACCTAACCCTATAAAAAATAGGGTTAAACGGACCGGCCCGCCAGCCCGCGGCCCGTTTAACATCTCTATTCATAATGTCAGCCTCATAAATAAATGTGTGGCACCCGCAATGATATTTCATCTTTTGCAATTATGGCTGCTACTTCCAAACGTGTTAAATTTTTAGGTGATTTTTGTTTTAAATTCTTTAATAATAATAAAATATAAAAAAAATTATATATTGAATGAGTATTTGTATTGTAGTTATGTTATTAGTATTATGCTCCAATTTTAAAAAAATAGAAGAAAAACTTGTTGATCGTGACATATAGAATTAATTGAGAAGGATGATTACAGGTAATGAGGAAGGTAATAAAATGAGAGTAATGATTACCTTATTTAGAAGGAAAAATAATATTGTGTACATCTTTTGTCGTCACTAACTATTACTAGAGTATTATTAATTATTGTTTTGAATATTATTAATTACGGTTTGAGATACTGTTGATTTCACTAGAATTATTATTAATTACTTCCTCCGTCCATAAAAATTGGTCTACCTTGACAATTCACAGTTATTAAGAAAAATAGATGTTGATGTGTAAAAATGAGTGCATAAGTATAAAAAAGTATTTAATTATTAAAAAAACATTTGATGTGATGTGTAAAAGTGAGTATATGTGTAAAAAAATGAAAATAATGATTGTAAGTTTTTCATTTTAGGTAAGTGGACCATTTATTGTGGACGACCGTTTAAGGCAACGTGGACCATTTGTTGTGGACGGAGGGAGTATTATTCTTGATATTATCATTTTGCTATTTTTAATATTATTATTTACTTATATTATTAATTATTTGATCATATATTTATAAAATTTCAAGTATTTGGTGCACTAAAGAAACACGTCTGGTGCTTCTAACCGAGTGGCTGATGCCCTCAGTCGTCGTCATTCTCTACTTGTAGGCATGCGCATCTTAGTCCCTAGATTTGATACCTTCGCGCATCTCTATGCAGGCAACGTCTACTTTTGCACGCATCCTGGCTCGATTGGCGGCAGGTGAGTCTTTGGACTTTGTGCTTGTCGAGTATTTTCTATTTCTCGGGACCCACCTTTGTATTCCGTCCTGCAGAGCTACACGGCGGCGGTCATGTGGGCCGCGAACGCACTTTTGCTCTTCTGTATGACCGTTATTTTTGGCCTATTCTGCGTCGGGATGTTGCTAGTTATGTTGCTCGGTGCCATGTTTGTCATATCTCTAAGGGGACCACCACTAATGTGAGTCTCTATAGTCCCTTGCCTATACCAGGCGCACTTTGGCTCGGTGTTAGTATGAATTTTGTCCTTGGTCTTCCTCGTACTCAGTGGGCCTTCGACTCTATGTTTGTTGTTGTCGACCGGTGTAGCAAGATGGTCCACTTCTTGCCCTGTAACAAGGCTTCTGATGCACTCCACGTCTCTCAACTCTACTTCTGTGATGTGTACCGCCTTCACGGTCTTCCTACTTCTATTGTCTCCGATCGAGATATCCGTTTCTTGGGGCACTTCTGGCGTGGTCTCTGGCGCCTCGCTCTTAGGAAATTCATTTTAGTAGCGCTTATCATCCCCAGACGAATGGACAGACATAGAATGTTAATCGTTCTTTGGGTAACTTGCTACGATGTTTGGTGGGTGATAACCTTCGCACTTGGGACTCGATGTTATGTCAGATTGAGTTCGCACATAACTCTGTTGTGAACCGTAGCACTTGATTATCTCCTTTCTGGGTTGTGTATGGTCGTGTTCCCCGCGGTCGAATTGATCTCTTGGATCTGCCGTCAGCCCCTCTTGCAGATGATCGTGATATGGCCCACTTGGAGCAGTTGGCAAAGATTCATGCTTCTACCCGTGTTCGTCTCGAGTCCAGTAATACTCGATATAAGGCGCATGCAGACCTCAAGCGTCATCACGTGGAATTTGAGGTTGAAGATTTGGTTTGGGCTGTTCTCACCAAGATTTACTTTTCTGCTCATGAGTATAACAAATTAGCTTCCCGTAAGATTGGTCCAGTGGAGATAGTGGAGAAGATCAATCCAAACTCCTACCGCCTATGCTTACCACCCACTTTGCGAACTTCTGATGTGTTTAATGTCAAGCACCTGATACCCTACTTGCGTGGAGAAGAGACTCGTCCCGATTCGAGGGTGAATCGTTCCGAATAGAGGGAATGATGAAGAAGAGATCGTGAATTGAAGATTTATGTTATTTCTTTATTCAATTTAGTTATTTGCATGAGTTTTATTTTTATATTTGGGTACTTTGATTTGTTGTGCTTTATTCTACCCTTGAGACAAAGGAATTTATACTTCTTGTTGTCACTTTTGGTTTTGTTTGATTGATAAATTAAATTAGTCTATTTTGTGAGTCCCTTTGAGTGTTACGTTCCCGCTACATCAGGTCACTAAATTTGTTAAAGATCATCAAAGTGAAAACTCTAGATTGATTTACATAGACTATATGTGTATGTTTGTTTTGGGATTTATTCTGCGAGAAATTACGATTTTCAAATTGTAGTTTTATAATTTTGATAGAATAAAAATTTATTTTATGTTTGATTAGTGTGAAATTTATTCGAAATTATTGTGCTTTTATTGCTAATTTGATTTGATTTTGTGCATTTTCATGCTAAAATTAATTAATTGAGCTTAGTTGTGAAAAAAAATATTTTTTTTGAGATGATTCTATTAAAAATTTGAGATAAAATCATGATTTAAATTTTGGAGTTAATATTTGGACTTAATTGAAATATTGCTATACATTTAATTGATTGGAAGAACAAAGTAATGAATTGTATTTATGGCCCAACTAATTAATTTGATAGGCCCATGGTTGTTATTTGGTTGCAGCTGCAACATTTGACCAAGATAATGCTTGGAAGCTGTCACTGAAACGTGGCTGCACTAACTACCACAACAGCATCCTCAAACTCGCTACGCATTCTGCCATTTCACTAACACAACCGATAGCTCCATCTCCTCAACACCACTCTTCCATGTCGCCGGAGTTTGCTACCGTACTCTCGCCGTTGAAGCCCAGCAGCAAGAACCACCGCCTGCGCCACAACCGTCGCGCGCCTGGAAGCTCTCCACTGGAATTCGAACACCACAGCTAGCAGTCCCCTGTTTCTTAAGCCCAGCTGCCGGAAATGGTAATTGAAGAAGAAATGAAGCCTCAACACCACTCTTCCTAATCGCCGGAAAAGCAACGCTGAAAAAGCAGCAGACCACCTCGCCATACCACTGCCGGATTCCGCCTCTGTTCACGCCGTCGCACCAATTCCTCAAGCCCACCATTCCCGTCGCCGTTGAAGCTTGCCCAAAGCTGCTACTGAATGAAGCCCTGTTCTCCACTCTCGAAGCCATCGCCGGAATTATTTGCCGTCGAAATTGAAGGAAAGAAAGACGTTATTCTCAATTGAAGAAGTGCTTAAAGAGGTAAAACATTTTTAGTTCTCGCGTGGCCATTGCCAGCCTTTGTCATTGGCTCATTGCCCATGCCACCTTTGTAGAGGGACCGTGCATTTTTTGCTGGACGTGCGAGGGGTGCCGAAATAATTCGCTGTGCGAATTTACTGAGGGGCCGTGCGAATGTAAAAATTCTGAAATTGTTTTGGGCTTTTCAAGACCCACAGCCGAATTGCTAATTATTTTCCTTGAGCCCAAGAAAATAAAGAAGGAAGCAAAGCAGAGTATAAAAGGCTACAAGAAACACACATTCCGGAGGACCACACATTCGGCTAGATTCTTGGAGGCCAAGCCTGGGGAGCTCCCCCCCCCCCCCACCCCCACCCCCCCCACACACACTTAGGATTTAATTTTTTTCAATTTTTAAGATGAGTGCTCCTCCTGTGCACAAGGGTGCATAGTATGCACCCTTAATTTTTTACTATTTTCAATCTAATCTTATATTTGTCAATCAAGCTTACTTGTCGCAACTCCAATTTTATTTCCTATTATTTATACACAATCGTCTATATTAACATGGAATCCATATGGATATTTCAATGAAGATCCAGACCATAGTAGATGCCAGCCAGAAGTAAACATATATGCACCTTCCACTCTATCCTACCATTTCCAGTTAGAGGAAAAGGAAGAAAAACTTTATGAATGACGTTATCAAATAAAACACACAGTGGAGAAGTCAATCAGGAAGGATATTATTTTTGTTGACCGTGCAGACTTCCCAAGAAAGGAATGAAATTGAAGTCAACGTGATATGATTGAGTCACCTAGAATTAGGATATAACACCTTCTCAGCATATACAATCATCCACCATTGGAGAAGCCTAACTGAGGAAGAACAAAAGAAGACAACAAGAAATAAAGAACTAAATTGGGTATTAAGGAGTTGTTCTTTGGGTATTAAGAAGTTGTTCTTGGGGTATAACTAAATTGTTCTTGGGGTATTAATAATTTGTTTTTCGGGTATTACAAACATGTTCTTGGGGTATTAGTTAAACTTGTTCTTTGGGTATTCAGGAATCAAGTAATAATTGTTCTTGGGGTATAGAGTGCATGACTAATAAAGAATGAAACTAATACAGCTCCAAGCAAATGAAAGTGTCAAGGTCATATACAAAAGATAAATAAAAAATAGAATAACTTAAAGATGGATTTTAGACTAAAATGTCTATGCAACAGTAGGATGGTAAAATCGAAAGTAGAGTAATATGAATTGCGTGAGGAATATTAGAATTATATATAATTAATAATTAAGAAGTTGTTCTTGAGGTATAACTAAATTGTTCTTCGGGTATTAATAATTGTTCTTGGGTATTAATAATTTGTTCTTCGGGTATTACAAACATGTTATTAGGGTATTAGAATCATATATAATTAATAATTAAGAAGTTGTTCTTGGGGTATAACTAAATTGTTCTTCGGGTATTACAAACATGTTCTTGGGGTATTAATAATTTGTTCTTCGGGTATTACAAACATATTCTTGGGGTATTAATAATTTGTTCTTCGGGTATTACAAACATGTTCTTGGGGTATTAATGAGTTGATTTATGTACAAACAAAAATGAAATGAAATCAATAGAAAAATATTAAATAAAATCAAATGAAAATCAATTACTTTATTAATTGAGTATTTCATAGGCGAAATTGATATACATATTACTGAGAATTATTAGTATGTATACAACATACATACATACACGAAATGCAATACATTATATTATGGAGGACTCACTGGAATAATTGAAGAAGGTTGGGAAATTGCCAACAACTACAAGAAAAAAGAAGATGTCCACTCTCCACTACTCATCCTTTTACCAAAATAAATATCGGGAACGTGAGCCAACCTCCAACCAACTCCTTCTCCTCCATTTCTTTTCTCTTCAACAATCCTCTCCACAAATTCATCTTCCATATTTGTGAAAGCAAGGGTTTGAAGCACTAATAAATCCTGAGTCTAGCATGGATGATACTGTGCAGCAACAACAACAGCCAGCAGAGGACCTCATCATGGAAATTGCTCATTTGGAGAAGGAAGTTGCATATTTAGAGAAGTGCATTCTCTAAATATGTAATACCCAAAGAACAACACTTCAATACCTAAAGAACAACTATTTAATACCCAAAGAACAACTTGCTATACTAAAAAAAAAAAAATTTGCAATACCTCAAGAACAACTTTGTTATACCCAAAAACACACAGTGAGGCGTGTACTGTGTGTTTCTGGAAATATCAAATTAAATTCAAAATTAAAGTAAAATAAAGGTGCATAGTATGCACACGTGTGCATACTAGAATTTGCGTTTTAAGATAGATTTTAGTTAGCTTTCTTAATTTCTTACAAGATTTTGAAGTGTTGAACATCATTGAGATGATATTATTCTTTTATTTTGTTTTTGAGGTTTATTTTCTATGTTCTTGGTTTATTGTTTTATCTATGTTATGTGTTTGCTTGATTTTATCATGAGCTAAATTTCTTGTGCTTATGTGAGAATTGACTAATCTATCGTGTATGTGCTTGCATTTCAATTTGTTTGGTGATTAAACTCTTAATTGGTGGTTTACTTGAGTTTTAATTTATTGTTCTTCGTCGTTTATGCATTTTGATTGAGTGAGTAAAAAGCGAGAGTTGAGCTTGTTCGATTGAGTGTTTAATTGAGTTGAATGATTTGTTAAATGTTATTGTTGTGACGTCTATTACACCGAGAGGGGATGGGTCGTTGATGTAACGAAAGTTAATCAATTAAGTGAGGGTTTATCCTAGTTCGACCATTTGATGAGTTAATTTTCGATGCATGTATATACAATAGGTCTTAGATTTAATTATATCTAATGAGGTTTGTGTTGTGATTTTGTGGATATTGGTTGATTGGGTTATTTGATGATGGGTTTATTGAGTGTTGATTAATTGTATTTATTAGATGGTGTATTAGGCTCCATTAGCAAAAAACGAGAGTTGAGCTAGTGTAGTTGAGTGCATTCATTTAGGGGTATGAGAGATTAATTATTTTAGTTAAGTATTTAGACCATCGAGAGAGGCTAGAGACTTTAGAACACTCCTAATCAGGCATTGAGTTAATTGAACGAGAGTTTGTTAATTCGATGAGGTCTAGACTTAGCCTAAGAAGTCAATGAAACAAAAGATCGACATAGATTAAATTGGGTTCAAGGATCACATAATTGAAAACACCCGAAGCACTTCAATCCTCACTTCATCTTAGTTGGTTGAATTAGGTAGTTTAATTTAGTTGCTTTGATTTTATTTTTGTTAACCCCAAAAACCCGAAAACATTTCCGTTTTCTTAGCTTTAGTAGCACTCCAGATTTTATTGTCTTTTTGCATTAGAGATTGTCTCCCTAGGGTTCGATATAATTTTATTATTTGGTCAAGCGTACGTACTACAAAGATCCTATACACTTGTAGGCTTGGCGAATTTGTGTAAAAACAATTCGTGTATCAATGTTAAATCAAAGTTCATAATAATTATTGATGTTTTATTATTAATCGTATTGGATTAGATAAAATAGGAGAAAGAATAAGTAGATAGTAAAAATTTGATGATGTGATTGTACTGAATTTTGTAAAAAATAATAATACGTGTGCATGTAACTTTAAGTGTGAGTTGATAAGAACTTGTATGAAGCCTGAATCACAAAATTCCTAGTTTATTTAAGAGAGTTCCAAAACAAATATACCGCAATGAAATGAATATTTTAACAATAGAAAAACAAATTAACTTCTATCTACCACATGCCATAATTTGAAATAAAACAATAAAACACATATAAATAAATAAGAATATGTCAAACATGGTCTCAATACTTATAATTCACAAATTGATAATCCTTTAATCTCGAAATAAAATTCAAATTTTACCGAGCAAATGTTTTGAGAAAAAAAAATTAGTGTGAAGAAGTATATGTTTGAAATAAAAAAAGTATTTTACCGAGCAATGTTCCAAAAGTCGTTAGTCGATCGAACCACTAGGGCCTAGTGACTTGCGCGACTAGTCGTGGACTAATCGGAAGCATCTTAATGGTAAATATAATTAATTACTTAATAAATTAATAATACATTGTAGACAAAAAAATAAAAAATTAATATTACTACTTTTCAATATTAAAATTATAAGTGATAACAACCATAAAACTTAAAACACCGACTACTACCCCTAAATATTTTCTTTAGCAACTTGGTGTAAATCGGGTCGGCCAGGGACCGATTAGGACTAGTTGCCGACTAATCGGCCAAGTGAGTTGACTTTTAGAATAGTGATTGTGAGATGTTTCAAGAAAAAAGGTGTAAAATTTAAATTGGAACATAAGGAGTATGGTTTAGGTCTTACATTGATAGCTCTGAATTGACATTATTCCTTTAAAATAGAGATAGGCATGTCAAATCTTGACATGCAGCAAGGGTGAAATGCCATCAAGGCCCTTAGAGTAGTTGCGGGTAACAAACTCATGCACACTTGTTTCTCTGTACTTTGGTGGATTATCTTGTGATACCAGCTCCTCGATCGGTCCGTACTTCTTGGAGGACGGCTGCAGCGAGGTGCTGAAGAAGCATGCGACAGACACTCTTGGTCCGTCGCGATTAGCTAATACGCGATGCTCGACGCTTCTAAACTTGTCGTTTGATATAAGCTGAAACAACATAATAATAAGGTGGAAATTGCATGAAGATGGTTGCTTATTTTTGTTATTATATAGGTTCAAAAAAGTCACTATATTTATAAATAGGTTCAAAATATTTGTATAGAAGCACATTTTTTTTCTGCACAGAAGCATATTTTTTTTCTGCACAACACCTATTTGTAAATATAGTGACTTTTTTTAACCTATATGTAAGTCACCCATATTACTCCCTTCATCACAAAAACAAATTATGTTTCTTTCAAATAAGGATGAAAATATCTCGATATTTCTCCGATATATCTATTTTTTGTAGTCACCGATATCGATATTGGATAGAAACGATATTTTCATAATATCCATTAAGAAAATAAAAAAAAAATCGATACATATCGTTCTGTAATATCGATATCGCTTACTTTTTCCATAAATTAAACCAAATATAGTTAGATATCGAGAAAATATAGAAAGATGTCGAGAAAATATAGATAAATTTTGAAAAAAAAAAACTCCAAAAAATATTGTATATATATAAATTTTGTCAAAATTGTAAAACTTATTCAAATTCTTTTGTTAATTTATGTATTAATGTTTGTTCTTAAAATTTTTTTAATTTTTAAATTTATCAGTATCACTATTCGATATCGATATATCCATCGATATTTTCATAAATTTAAGACCTTGATATTTACATCGATACAGATATTCTCAACCTTGCATACAATTTTTTCAATGAAACGGTAATAATGAAAATTATAGTTTTTCAACTCAATATATTGAATCCAATTCTTCATTGTTGGATGAATTTTTTCAACCTAATATATACTCCCTCCGTCCACGAAAATTGGTCCACGTTGCCTTAAACGGCCATCCACAATAAATGGTCTACTTACCAAAAATGGAAATTTTTCAATCATTATTTTCACTTTTTATTTTAATTAAACTTCACTAATTAAATTATCTTAATCTAATTAACCCACTAATTAAACTATTCATCTAACCCCCCCTACTCGTACAGATTCATTACTCCATCTCTCATTACTCTCTCTCTACATTGATCTCTCCCCACAAACCCTAGTTCATCCATCTTCATCGTCTCCCCATCGATCTCCATCACGCACCTCTCCATAGTTACTGTTTCTCTCATTTGTCCATCTCCACCGCTCTTCTCTCCATCGATCTCCATCGCTCTTCATCTCCATCGATCTCATCACTGTCGATCTTCATCTCTCACACTCTCGATCTCTAGTTTCATGGAGATTTCAGAAAATACGGGTTCTTTGAAAACCCAAGGCGACTCCGATTTGTTGGGTGAAACCCTAGGTGACTTCGATTTAGTGGTGGGCGATATGGGTTCCATGGGTGGAGTTGTGGTGGCTGATTCTGAGATCGGAGTTTTGGTCGCCGATTCCAAGCTCGGAGTTGTGGTGGCCGATCCCGATTCAAGTGGAGGAGTTTTCACTGTTGTTGATACTGTAGTGGAGGAGTCCGATTTTGTTGACACTGTAGTAGAGGAGTCCGATTTTGTTGATACTGTAATGGAGGAGTCTGATGCTCTTGCTGATGAAGTCGATGATTATGCCAAAATTTGGGGGCCTTCGAAGGGCCCACGGGACCCTGAATTGCGTCGGTGGATCGTTAAACAATATGCTATTTGGATTCCAGGCGTATTGAAACTTCTTGAGAGGTCTTCTCTGATATCTCTCTATATTGTTGGTGAATTGACTCTATATTGTTGGTTATTGCATAAGTTATGTGGGGTTTTTTGGTTATGCTTGTTGAAATGATGAAAAATGTGGCTTGCATACATTATATGGCATGTGAAGGTGCTTATATTCTTATGCTATTGGTGAATTGATGTAAAAAGTTGCTTGATTGATTTGTTGTGGCCTATTGCACACAGTAATTATGTCTACAATGTAACCACTAAGTGTACTCTTATGTTAGGAGACTTGTATGCATATATATCCCCTGTGATGGTGCTTATAATCTGAGGGTGTTGGTGAAATGATGAAATATGTGGCTGCTGCACACTGAAATTATGTCTACAATGTAACCACTAAGTGTACATTTATGTTAGGTGACTTGTATGCATATTCTACATTCAAAATATGTGGCTGTTTGCACACTGGAATTATGTTTACAATGTCAATACTACATTCAAAAGCAAAAGTAAAACATGTTTACATCTTACAGCAAAACACATGTTTACATCTTAGAGCAAAAACATGTTTACAGCTTAAACAATGCATATTGATTGTGCTTGACATAAGTGTAGATGTTTATGCTGTAAACATATAAAAAAGGTTTCAAAAAGTGATACTAATTCTTGAGCTGCCCCTAAAAACCCAAATCTGAAATTATAGTTTCCACATTATATGGAGACTGAATTTCATTTTCAGGCTGTCTTAAATAGTCTATCACTTGCTTCACCAATTCCACATCAACCTGTAGCACAAATGGTAGTGTTCCTTCTCTCAACATCTTTTTCTTGCCCATATGAGGTTGTTTGAAAGAGTTGTGCTCTTTACTCTGCATGATCTCAATTAACTGTTGCTGCAAACTAAGAAAAACAAAGTTTAATTTGATGTGAGTTAACTTTTCAAAAGACTTTGCCACACTTGTTACAAGGTCATCCATTGTTTTTGCACTTGTCTCATCTTGCAAACTCTGTAGTGCTCTGAACCAGCCTAGATCATTGACATTTGTATCTGGGCTATTAGCTGGTTGGCACAAAAGTTGGATATTGAATCCATCTGATGTTGCAGCTGCTTTGAAATCATTGTCACTGTTGTTGATATGTGGTCTGGCATTATCTTGTTGTATGTAAATATTTCTGCTTGCATGTGGTGGCCACTTAGACTTGATAGCTGGAATAATCTGAAATTTAATGGTAATGTAACCAACAAAGCAAAACAACTAGAATTAGTAATGCTTTGTTTAGGATACTTACAATCAATACTAAATGATGAAGTTTTTCTGATAGTATGAGACTTGAGTTGTACCTTGTTGATCAAACAATCTTTTATGACTTCTTTGGTAACTGCATCAATAGGTTTAGTCTCCATAGTGCCCTTTGGTCTATTCCTACTATTTCTTTGGGCTGGTACATCTCTAGTGAATGGGAACATGCCAATTTTCCCATCAAATAGTAGCTCTCCATTTGCTGCATATAATGGTCTTGCTACTGCACACATAAACATTACCTTCACTATGAATCTTTTGCTTTTACATGCTCTGTAAGGTTCTTCTTCCTCAGGTGCCAAGTAGCAGTTGTCATTTGTTTTACACATGTAAAACCACTTTTCATCAATGTGAACTACATTGTGCATGCTTTGAAACTTTACAATATTAAGTGCTCTATCATATTGTAGAGTACTTAAACTGTAGTGCAATCTTAACAACATATTCTCATGTGTTAAAAGTGGTTTGATAGCATTAGAATGAGACCTGATCAACTGTTGTTGAATCCACTTCCCCACTAAACTCTTGCTTACACCCATTGTTATAGCCAATCTTCTAATTGTTGATCTGCTCTTGTAAGGAATTAGTTTGAGCATTTCTATATCCAACTCAACCTTGTTTGCCATATGGGGCACACTCTTCTTGTGTTTGAATGTAACAAGCTTACCCTCACCTATTTGCTCTTTGGTTGCAGTCCAAATTCTTGTCACTGATCTGGGGCTGATCTGGAATATGCTTGCAGCTTCTTTCATTTTGCCTTTTTGTGGGATGCCATTGGAGCTGTGAAGAGATAAAAACTGAACCACCCTGTACTTTTGTTCAAGAGATAGATCTTTAACTCCTCTTTCTTTCATGTGTATTTATGGTTATATGTGAATAGGTAGATTGGGGCATTTGGTGGTTGTAAAAGTAGCTCTCTTAAATGAGAACGGATTTCAGTATTTATGGTGTTAGTGAATAGGTGGGAGAATTGAAAATTTTAGATTTGGGGGGTACTTTTTGTTTTAATCACATAAACAGCTGTGATTTGGGGGGGAAATGAAAATTTCGAACTGTTTTGTAGTTCAAACAGTGAAATTTATCTCATATTTACTGGTTTTCAATTTACAGGTTTTAATTTTAATTTTAATTCAATTATTTTAATTTTTTTATTTGTAGAATATTAATTTTCAGTTTCCAGGTTTCCCTCCATTTAAAATTGGGAGGGAAAAGTTAATTTTAATAACTTTTGCTAATCAAAGTACTTTTTTATATAAATACACTCACTTTTACCCATCACATCTACTTTTCTTAATAACCGTGCTCAGCTTGGGTAGTCCAATTTTCATGGACGGAGGGAGTATATTTTACTTCATTTTATCATTTCATATTTAGCATTTTCATCTAAGGGTGCATATACTTAGGGATGAGCACTCGGTTGATTCGATCGATTGGGATAATTTTTTCACCAAATCCAATTGACTGAGTTATTTTATGTGGCTGGTCAATTCGGTGAAAAATAAAATTTTGCATAATTTTTCTTTTCTATTGAGCTGTTTGCGCATTTTTTTTTAAACTCACAAATGTTCAAAGGTATTTCAAACACTTGATTGTTATTATATCTATAAAATAAAACAAGAATAATGTTCATAAATCAGATGGAAAAAATCTATTATAAGAATGTAAATAATTATGGATGTAAAATTTTTTAATGCTATAATGTTCCATTTATGAATATTTAGAAAAAAATCATACTAAAGGTAATATACATGTATTATTGTTAATCGTATGTATAAAAAATGATATATATAATAAATTTCATATATACATTAATTTTTGGTATATTGATTTATTTATGAGCTTAGTTGTATTCATTAAAACACATTAACTGATATATATTTTTATTATTATGTATATATTATTTTATTTTTATACTCTTTTAATATGTACGATGATTAGCCATTAATTATATTTATTTTTCTTTTGTATATTATTAGACAAAAATTCTACTAAGATGTGATGATACTATATTTTTAAAGTTATAGTTAGTATATAATAATCAATAATAATGCATTGGTGTATTTTTTATTTTTACTTTATAATATTAGGTATCACATTATTTTTTTAATTTTATTTAAAATAAAATATATTTCTAAATTTATTCTTTATTTTGTATGTAATAAAATATGTATACGACTGACTTTCGTGCAACGCATGGGAAAGTACTATCCTAGTATTAATAATATAAATAAGAGCAACAATTGTGTAGAACTTTTTACAGTAGAAATATTCATTTTTGAAAAATTTGCGGGTCTAAACTGGGTTGGGTCGGATTTGGACTTTTTTTTTTCAAATTCGCACAACTTGTAATTTTAGGGTTTTTTGCTCTCAGGTATGTTACAATTTGGGCAAATGTGTGTTACTATTAGGTAAAATCTGTGTTACTAATTCTTAAAAAATTAATTTTTTGTACTTCTCAAATAACTATAAAGAAAATATGTATTTTTGCAAGAATAAATATGTGTTACTTAATTTATTTTTTATTCTCTTTGTTGATTTATGTTGATAGTATGTTGTTCTTGTTCATGTACTAATACATCTTTTAATACCTTACATATGTTATATAAAGTACAATATATGTTTTTCTAAGGACAAATAAATGTTTGTATATATAGTAACATACATTTGATCTTGCAGTAACACACATTTACTCTAATTATAGCACACATTTGCTAACACACATTTACTCTAATTGTAACACACATTTACTCTAATTGTAGCACATATTTGCTCCCCCATTTTGTGTTATTATATAAGCAAACATGTGTTACTATAGGATAAAATGTATTTTTGTTAAGAATAAATATGTTCTATACATACAATGTAACACATGTATGTGTTACACTGTAAGAAACATATTTATTTCTATAAAAATAAATGAATATGTGTAAAAAAACAACATTTAGTGTAACACACATTTTGCCTTAAAGTAACATGCATTTGCCCAAATTGTAACTTACCTGGGAGCGAAAAAAATTGAAAATACAAGTTGCGTGAATTTTGAAAAAAAATGTCCAAATCCGACCCGACCCCACCCGATTTAGACCGACGAATTTTTCAAAAATAGATATTTGCATGGTAGAAATTTGTATGTAATTTTTTGTCTATAAATAATATTTCGATTATTTCGACTATTAATCGAACAATAAAACAAAATCTTCTAATTTAAAAGAATTGCGGATTTTTTTATGAAATCAATAGAATTTCATTGATACATTTAAAAATAGATTTTTTTTTTCAAATTTCTACTCATTCCTACCTACCTCCAGTGTTCTAAAAGTCGGTGACTAGTCACTAGTCGGCCATTGGTCGACCCGATTTATATCAAAATGCCCAAAAAAACATTTGGAATAGTGGTCGGCGCCTAGAGCCGACTAGGCCGTCTAGGTGCCGAATAGATCATTCCCGATTAGGCCGACTAGGCCGTCTAGGCATCGACTAGACCGTCCAGGCGTCAGACTAAGCCATTTCAACTTAAATTTTTTGAATATTGTGTTGTCATTTTTAATAATCTCTTTAATTATTGTGTTTTTATTTTTAATGTGTAGAACTTAAAAGTTTGAAATTTAAACTAATGTGTGTCATCTTTTGATTTTTTTAAATTATGACTTTATTGAATTTTGAGTTTCATGGTTGTTATCACTTATAATTTCAATATTGAAAGGTGGTGATATTAATGTTGTTATTACTTTATGTATTTTGTATTATTAATCTATAAAATAATTAATTTTATTTATCGTTTAAGGGCTTCCAACTAGTTCCCGACTATAGTCTCCGATTAGTTGCTCTAGTCGCTAGACCCTAGTGATCCGACCAACTACCAACTAGCGACTAGTGTTTTTTAAAACATTGCCTACATCATATAGCAACTAGAGTGCAATTTTGAAAGGTGTCAATACACAGTGTGTCTGTTTTAAAAATCTACAAAATGACTTTTAGAATAATTTATTTTTTTAAACTGTGAGAGATAGCATTGAAAAAATAATATTCTAAAAATTATTTTAATTGTTTCAAAACAGACACACAATTTGTGCATAGATGAGTTATTGTATTTCAAATTACCTGAAGCATATCTCCGATGTTAACTATGAGAGCACCGGGCACGGGACGGATATCGACCCAGCGATTGTCGAGAAACGCCTGTAGCCCTCCGATTTGGTCTTGTAGGAGCACGGTGAGGAAGCCGTCGTCGGTGTGCTTACTGGTTCCCAATGTGAGCTCCGGCTGTGGGCACGCCGGATAGTAATGCGTCACGAAAGCAAATCCCTTTGTGCATTCCATGTCTATGAGTCTACTAGCTTCAAGACCAAGAGCCTCAGAAAGCATTCCAAATAATCCAACACACAACCTCCTTACATGACTGCAATACTCTATTTGTATGTCTCTGCAAATATGCTAATCATCAAGTAAAATATACTCACTTCGTCTCCTAATAATTTTAATATTTTTAACGTCACATAATAACTTTCACACCAATAAAACATTCTAATAATATCTACTTTATTTTAAATTATTCTTTATTTATTGATCCAAAAAGTCAATAAAATTGTTCTTCTTAATTGTTTATCATTCAAAGTTTGAAATTCACCTTCTTTTGCTGCCATTAGTGTCATTTTCTGACAAATTGAAGGACAAATGATAAACTAAATTGTTTATATCATCAAGCTTGTCAATTTGTTACATCCGATTGCTCATTTTGTATACTATAGCTCCATGAATTTTAAGTCTGCTGATTAATTAATGTCAATTCACAAACATTTATTCTCTGAAGATCAAGTCATATATCAAATTGTTCGTCTCTCTAAATCTATCAATTTGAAATATGACTCGCCTTTTAATTTAACTGGAAACAATTCAAAAAAATGGGCGGAAATAGCCTCAAAAGGCTAACAAGTTTGAACAACACAACACACTACTTTCCCGACCAAATTCCGGGTGTTCTCCGACAAATTGAAGAACACATCATATATCTAAAATGACGGGCTTAGAGAGATAAAATTTTACATACCTATTAACATTCGCTTCACCAGAAATAACCAATTCCGGTCAGGAAGAAGACGGTCGCAAATTGATATCAAAGTATACGAAAAGTATCAAACTGACGGGTTCAAGGAGACAAACATGTAGCATATCATTTTCCCTTTAACTAGATAAAAAATGACAACAACAATGAAAGACCATAAAAAACGTTTTCATGCAAAATTGCACATACTATACCAAAAACTGGTAACCGAGACATAAATTGCTACCCCTAACACGACGATAATGTTCAACAACTATTTCCTTCTAACCGAATCTAAATCAATTTCAGTCAACGTACCTGCATGCATCCGGCAAATCTTCCGGCAGGGGAGGCTGAGGAGCCATGAAGCAGAAAAAAGAGTCCCTCCAGTTAGCAACTGGCGAAGTATACAAATCTAAGTTGCTATTATACACTATTGTTCGTCCAACAACGCGCGTATAGAACTGCCTCTTCGTCTCCGTATCTTGCTCGTAAAACCTCCTAACACCGGCGAGCATATCCGCCATGACACTCGCCGGAATCCCATGATTCACCACCTGAAAGAACCCCCACCTCTGGCATGCTTCCCTGATCTTCCCCACAGCTTCCACATGAAGTGTTGGATCATTTTCAACCCCTTGAAGATCAATCACTGGGATATTGATAACAATATCATCCATCCTTCCATTTGTGGGATTATCTAATTTATCTTGAGGAAGAACAAAGATTTGAGGGATCTTTTCAACTCCTGCATCAACAAGCCCCTTCACCCCTGCTTTTGTCTCATCAAAAGCTTTCAGCTGTTCAAATCTTGATGCAACACTTTCTGCAATGCCTTCCATATCTTTCTCTCTCAATTTTTACATATACTGTCCAAAAGGAGCAAATATATAAGAGAAAAAAATAAAAAGGAACGTACTTTTCCTTTGAATTCGATCAAAAATGACAACATCAACAACGAAAGGCGATAAAATTTACATTCTCATGCGAAATTGCACATAATAAAAATTAAATATTAAAATATAAATAATTATTGTATTTTAGAAAAATACAGTGGGCAAATAATTCAAATTCGAGATTTTAAAATAATTCCAATACGTAATTTATATTATTTGCATTATCTTGTAATATTTTTAAATTTGCATTATGTTTTATTAGATGTGTAATTTTTCTATATTAATATGTAATGTGATTAATTATGTTATTGAATTTTTTTATATCACTGAATCATTGTTATTTAATTATTTTTGTATGAATATCAAATTATAAAATTAATTATATGTAAATAATAATAAAATAAAAAATAAATTGTATTAAAGTAAGAATATTCTAAAAGAATATTCACATTGAGTTAAGATTTAAGTTTTATGATTGGAGGTGATTTTACTGTTGGTGGCAAATTTAGTAGCAAATAGGTGTATTTGAGTTTAAATTTGAGTTGTAGCATTGGGAATGCTCTAACATGACGATAAAGCTCAACAACTATTTCCGTTTAACCAAATTATCTCTTTTTTAACTTGTTTTTATTATCTCATTCATTTATAATAAATAATATCAAACACTCCTAATAGAAATGAACCTTCATTAATCTCCATTCATTCTCATTCCCCACCCTAATTACCCCAATCAAGCGGGCCCTAAATCAAGTTCAGTCTGACGTACCTGCATGCATCCGGCAAATCTTCCGGCAGGGGAGGCTGAGGAGCCATGAAGCAGAAAAAAGAGTCCCTCCAGTTAGCAACTGGCGAAGTATACAAATCAAAGTTGCTATTATACACTATTTTTCGTCCAACATCGCGCGTATAGAGCTGCCTCTTCGTCTCCGTATCCTGCTCGTAAAACCTCCTAACACCGGCGAGCATCTCCTCCATGACACTCGCCGGAATGCCATGATTCACCACCTGGAAGAAGCCCCATCTCTGGCATGCTTCCTTGATCTTCCCCACAGCTTCCACATGAAGTGTTGGATCATTTTCAACCCCTTGAAGATCAATCACTGGGATATTGATATCAATATCATCCATCCTTCCATTTGTGGGATTATCTAATTTATCTTGAGGAAGAACAAAGATTTGAGGGATCTTTTCAACTCCTGCATCAACAAGCCCCTTCACCCCTGCTTTTGTCTCATCAAAAGCTTTCAGCTGTTCAAATCTTGATGCAACACTTTCTGCAATGCCTTCCATATCTTTTTCTTTCTCAATTTTTACTTACTGTTCCAAAGGAGCAAATATATAAGAGAAAAAAAAAAAAGGAACGTACTTTTCCTTTGAATTGTAAAGAGGAAAAAATGTGCAAAAATTATAAAAAATACACGTATAAAAGCTCATTCAGAATGAGTATGCAAATATACTAAAAATTGTTTGTCCTAAAAAAAATTTCCTCTTTATAACTACCCGATATATAATTATATATTCTTCAAGCGAGAAAACATCGTATTTATCAAATCGATATGTCAATATTTTTGGTACGACTAAAATAAGTGCACTTAAAAAACTATATCAAAATTTCCAAAAAAATTGACATTTCGATAAAAATTAACATGTATTCTACTCCAAAGTACAAACCGATTTTCTATATGAATTTTGGTATATTGAAATTTAGAATAAGATGATTATATAAAAATAATATATATCTATATCTTTCAAAATAATTAAATATCAAAATTTTAATAAAGTAATATGGAATGATATAATTCCTATGTCCTATAAAAATTTATATTCTATGAAATGACAGTATTTTTTTAAGAAAAAAATATTCTACATATAAAATAGTGATATATATAAATATATATAATAATTTTGTAAATATATACATAAATTAATAATTTGTTTTAATAGCGTGCAAATTTAAATAAAACATTAAAAAAAAATTATAAATTTTTTGTGGCACAAAAGGTTGGAGCATGGCAGCGAATCACTGTAGATATTTGTTTTTGCATTCAAATTAGGCAGCTTTGACTTATAGGTGGCTCTTAAAGATAACATTAAAGACAACCATTCATTATTTTAAGAATTATGGTCAATCTGGATATGATAATGGAAATAATTGCAGTTAAGGAAAATTTATGTGCGAGTGAAGATTCAGTCAAGAGAGATTGTGTGACTATACCTTATAGTCCATTTGGATGGATGGATTTGAAATTCATGAATTTCACGCATAAATAATTTATAAATACTTACGGGTGTATTGGATTAGGATTTTAAAAGATTTTTTTAGCTAAAAAAAATCCTGCAGATTTTAAGAATTTTGTAGAATTTTGGTGACTTTTAAGATTTTGCAGGATTTTGTAAGACTTTTAAAATAAGAATTTTAATAGATTTTATAGGACTTTGTAGACTTTGCAGAATTTCATGGATTTGTGACATACAATAAAAATTCAAAAAATTCTCATACCTTCAAATTAAAAAAAAAAAAAAAAGTTAAAGACAAAAAAAAAATCATAATATCATGTCCTCCTAAATAGCATTACTCCACATATTCATAGTTATACTAGTCCTCCAAGCATTAGCGTCTTGTCGTTCTTGCTCTTGAGTTTGAATGATAGGCTCAAATCACGGTCCTCATTAACTGGTAATGTTGAAGATGAAGGTTCGTCCACCGATTCAATTGGAAATTCATCAGAACGACATTCTTTGCGAAGAAAGTTATGTAAAGCTGCACATGCTAATACAAGTTATGCTTGTGTCTTAAATAAAAATGGAGGTGTTGACTTAAAAATTGTGAACCTTGATTTAAAAATACAAAATATTCTCTCGATCACATTCCATAAAGACGCATGACGAAGATTGAACAATTCTTTCTCTTTTTCAGGGTCATTACCTTGACCTGCAAAATCTTGTAGATGATATCTTACGCCTCGAAATGGAGCTAAAAACTGACGTCGGTTAGGAAATCCACAATCCACCAAAAAATGTTTACCTAGTTATATATTTAATATATAATATTAGTATAATAATAATAACAACAACAACAACAATAATAATAATAATAATATAAAAATAATTATTTACCTTGTGTCACTTTAAGTCCATTCCTCCTTGTTATAGCATCATTTAGTAGTTTGGAATCAAGAGCCGAGTCCTCCCACCCACTTAGAACGTACATGAACTCTAAATCAAAATTGCAAGCAGCTAAAATATTTTGTGATATTTTTCCATGACGATTACTATAACTGCTTACATCTCGCCCCTAACCATTGCTGGAATATGCGTCCCGTCAATAGCTCCAATGCAATCCTAAAATTTAGCACATACATAATTTTTTTGTATGAAAAATATAAATATAGTTGTGTCATTTTAATTTATAATTTTTATTGTTAGATAATTATCACATACCTTAAAGAAAGGGAAGAACCTTGTGTTTTCTCTGATTTTCGCAGGTACACTTGACTCTGGTTTTGCCATCAAAGTAGGTGCTATCATGTTCAAAGCTTTCAAAATCTTGTGAAAATTTTCACTTGCAGTAAATTGTGATCGGCCAAATGTGTTACGAATTACACAATATCGAGTATTCTGGCCAACAATTTGTATGAATGATGCAAGCATTTCTTCAACACAAATATACCGTGTATGTTAAAAAGTATCGAAATTGCATAATCAAAGCAACCAAAGTAAAATATAACAAAACTCAAATTCCGTAAAAAAATATTGTTAATATAAAAATATTACCTAATGACATATGTAATATATAATATTAGTATTATAATAATACTATATAAAAAATAAATATTTATCTTGTATATAAGTTAGGATGAACAATATCATTTTTTAATACTATATAAAACATATATATATATATATATATATATATATATATA
>JAPKLY010000386.1:224872-240280 GCA_026898435.1 Prunella vulgaris | reverse complement strand
TATATATATATATATATATATATATATATATATATAAAACATATATATATATATATATATATTTAATGATTAATTATTAATTATTTTTATTTATTCTAGTATATATGTATATATAATATTATATTAGTCTTTGTCACTGTAATTACTTTATCGTTGATGTTATAAATGCAGAGATGAAAATTATAAGGTTAAAACTATTTTAGGTCTTAAAAATAAATAATTATATATAAATCAATTTGGGGATAAATAAAGTCATTAATTAAGAAAGTCCATCGAAATGCTAGGGGTTTTGATGGGATTGTTGGTATTTATAAAATACAATAAAAAGTCCATCAAACCCAACAATCCTTTAAAATTCTTATATTTTTTAATACCAGTGGATTGTTTTCAAGTCTTTTAAAATCCTGATTGAATACCAGTGGATTATTTTTAAGTCTTTTAAAATCCTGAGAATATTGGAGAAAGAAATATATTTTAAAAAAGAAATAATTTACACTCATAAAAGTTAATAAAATATATTTTTTATATTTTATTATTTATCTTAAATTTATTGGAGAAAACTGAGAATATTGAGAGCTTGAATAATTTTTTGTATCGAAAAAAGATTAAAAATTTGGATAATTTTGATAGTTATGATAATTTGGGAAGCTAGAAAAATAATTTGGATCATTTGGATCCATGATAAAAATGATAGAAATTAGAAGAGAAAAGAAAGGATATGAGGTTGTGACTTAAAATGTATCAATATTGATCTCTATTTATAGAGGGGGAAAAATTATGAATTTTGGTATAATTTTTTTTTAATAAATAATTATCCAAAACCAAAATCTAAATATTATCTAAAAACAATTTCACCCACCAACCAAAACATGTCATTTGTCACTTCTATCTCTCAAAATGACATTGAGAACCGCGCTTATAAGGTTCTGCAGAGAGAACGGTTCGGTCGCACTATTCATTAAAATAGGCATTTTTATTTTTTTTAAAAAAAAATTGACGAACGTATCACACGAACCCCCAATAAACACAGCCTAAACTAAAGAGTAATTCTTGTACGAGATTAATATCACTTTCAAATGAAACATTATCACTTTTAAAGTAAAATGTATTATTTTTCAAAAATTATGTACAGTATTTCATTTTAAGGGAAAAGAATTGCATAATAATGAACTTTATAATAAATAAATTGTATCATTTTTCAAAATATACATTTCAATTAGGCAAATTTTTTAAAAGTTATACACTTTATATCAGAAAGTAATAATATTTGTACTGAAAAGTGATAAAATAGTCTTACACATGTTGTTGCTAAGCTTAAATTATAATCATTTATCAAGTTTAAATAGTCGTGTTTTCTTGGAAAAATCAAATCCCACATCCCCTATATTATACTCATAAGGAGTTGAATCTGCTTGGTTGTTGTCCCTTGGTTAAGATTGATGATATACCGATCAATATGCTTCACTTAATTTTATGAGTCTGTTTACAACAAATATGCTAATTTTATAGATGTGAGACCGTGTTATAAATTCTAATTAAGAAAAATCACATATTTAATTTGCAATTCTAAAAAAAAAAAATGTGTAATTGTTGGGTCACCAAGTCTTCTCTCACGACTCACGGTTTGGTTACGGACTAGGGTTCAGGCCATCCGTTTGGTGGACACAAAACCAATGAGATTGATAGACACCAAAGTTCCGTGGTGTAGGGTTGCACACCAACACTATAGCTTCTCAACTCTCACTCACGATTTCGGTCTATCACACGCAGAGAGGAAAAACACAATAATCTTTTATATGGTGGCTACCAACTACACCTAGGAATATATGTCTTAACGTTTAACCAAATGTGTCAAAATGGGCTCAAGCCCAGTAGTAATTCTAAAATTCTTTGTAAGTCTATTTTTCTTAGGAATTATTAGTACTCCCTCCGTCCCCAGAGGTGTTTTCACCTTTGGGATGACACAACTTTTAAGAAAAGTAGAGTGTTATGTAAAGTTATATTATTAAAATAATGTGATTAGTTGGATTGTGAGAATAAAGTTAAAGTAATAGTTTCCATTTATAAGGTGTGAAAACAATTGTGAGACGGATGAAAAAGAAAAGTGTAAAAACAATTATGGGATAAAGGGGGTATTATTTATTTATACATGTCAATTATACTGAACCATAACTAGAATAATATTGCAGTCAAAAGTGAGATAAAAATGCCAAAGAGGTGAATATTACCTCTTATAACCTCAACCAAACATGCTTTGATTATTGGTATCAGGCTCATAATGTCAGCCTTATAAATAAATGTGTGGCACCTGCAATGATATTTCATCTTTTGCAATTATGGCTGCAACTTTCAAACGTGTTAAATTTTAGGTGATGTTTTGTTTTAAATTCTTTAATAATAATAAAAATATATAAAAAAAATTATATATTGAATGAGTATTTGTATTGTAATTATGTTATTAGTATTATACTCCAATTTTTTTAAAATAGACAAAAATAATAATTGTTGATTGTGACATATAGAATTGATTGAGAATGATGATTATAAGTAAAAAGATAATCAAATTAGAGTAATGATTACTTTATTTAGAAGGAAAAATAATATTGTGTACATCTTTTGTCTTCATTAATTATTACTAGAGCATTATTAATTATTGTTTTGAATATTATTAATTACGGATTGAGATATTGTTGATTTCACTAGAATTATTATTAATAGTATTCTTGATATTCTCATTTTGTTATTTTTAATATTATTATTAATTATTTCATCATATATTTATAAAATTTCAAGTATTTGGTGCACTAAAGAAACACGTCCGGTGCTTCTAACCGGGTGGCTAATGCCCCCAGTCGTCATCATTCTCTACTTGTAGACATGCGGAACACAATCCCTAGTTTTGATACCTTCTCGCATCTCTATGCAGGCAACGTCTACTTTTGCACACATCCTGGCTCGATTGGCGGCAGGTGAGTCTTTAGACTTTGTGCTTGTCGAGAATTTTTTATTTTTTGGGACCCACCTTTGTATTCCGTCCTGCAGCCTCCATTTACAGATTATTTCAGAGCTACACGATGTCGGTCATGTGGGCCGCAACCGCACTTTCGCTCTTCTGCATGACCGTTACTTTTGGCCTATCCTGCATCAGGATGTTTCTCGTTATGTTGCTTTGTGCCATGTTTGTCAGATCTCTAAGGGGACCACCAATAATGCGAGTCTCTATCGTCCCCTGCCTATACCAGGCACACCTTGGCTCTGTGTTAGTATGAATTTTGTCCTTGGTCTTCCTCGTACTCAGTGGGGCTTTGACTCTATATTTGTTGTTGTCGATCGGTGTAGCAATATGGCCCACTTATTGCCCTGTAAGAAGGCTTCTGATGCACTCCACATCGCCCAACTTTACTTCCGTGATGTGTACCGCCTTTACGGTCCTCCTACTTCTATTGTCTCCGGTCGAGATATCCATTTCTTGGGGCACTTCTGGCGTAGTCTATGGCTTCTCGCTAGTACAGAACTTCATTTTAGTAGCGCTTATCATCCCCAGACGAATGGACAGACAGATGTTGTTAATCATTCTTTGGGTAACTTGCTACGATGTTTGGTGGGTGATAACCTTTGCACTTGGGACTCGATGTTATGTCAGACTGAGTTCGCACATAACTCTGTTGTGAACTGTAACACTTGATTCTCTCATTTCTGGGTTGTGTATGGCCGTGTTCCCCGCGGTCCAGTTGATCTCTTGTATCTGCCCTCAGCCCCTCCTGCAGATGGTCGTGCTATGACCCACTGGGAGCAGTTGGCAAAGATTCATGCTTCTACCCGGGTTCATCTCAAGTCCAGTAATACTCATTATAAGGCGCATGCAGACCTCAAGCATCATCACGTAGAATTTGAGGTTGGAGATTTGGTTTGGGCTATTCTCACCAAGGTTTACTTTCTGCTCACGATTATAACAAATTGGCTTCCCGTAAGATTGGTCATGTGGAGAAGATCAATCCCAACACCTACCACCTATGCTTACCACCCACTTTGCGCACTTCTGACGTGTTTGATGTCAAGCACCTGATACCCAACTTGCATGGAGAAGAGACTCATCCCGATTCGAGGGTGAATCGTTCTGAAGGGAGGGAATGATGGAGAAGAGCCCATGAATTGAAGATTTATGTTATTTCTTTATTGAATTTAGTTATTTACATGAGTTTTATTTTTATATTTGGGTACTTTGATTTGTTGGGCTTTATTTTACCCTTGAGACAAAGGTATTTATACTTCTTATTGTCACTTTTGGTTTCATTTGATTGATAAATTAAATTAGTCCATTTCGTGAGTCCTTTTGAGTGTTACGTTCCCGTTATGTCAGGTCACTAAATTTGTTAAAGATCATCAAAATGAGGATTCTTGATTTACGTAGACTATTAGTGTATGTTTGTTTTGGGATTTACTGTGCGAGAAAATTACGATTATGAAATTGTAGTTTTATAATTTTAATAGAATAAAATTTTATTTTATGTCAAATCAAAATTCATAATAATTATTGATGTTTTATTATTATATGGTATTTGATGAGAGAAAATAGAAGAAAGAATAAGTAGATAGTAAAAATTTGACGATGTGATTATATTGAATTTTGTAAAAAATAATAACATCTGTGTAGATAACTTTAAGTGTGAATTGAGAAAAAACTTGTATAGAGCATAAATCACAAAGTTCTTAGTTCATTTAAGTGAGTTCCGAAACAAATATACCCTAATGAAATGAATATTTCAACAATAGAGAAACCAAACTTCTATCTAGCACATGCCATAATTTAAAATCAAACTATAAAACATATATAAATAAATAAGAATATGTATAATTCACAAATTGATAATCCTTCAATCTCGAAATAAAGCACACATATTACCGAGCAAATGTTTTGAGAAAGATTAAAATTCTTATGCATCAAGTGCACCGTGCAACTCAAGTTATTATTAAAAGTTACACTATTTATTACTGAAAAGTTACACAAATTATTACTGAAAAATTACTCCATTAAATATACACTTTTCAATAATAGTATATGTGACTTTTCAGTAGTATATTTCGTGTAATTTTTTAAAAATGAACTTCAATTGCACGGTGCATCTAGTTTATACAAGACTAAGATTTTGAGAAAAACTTTTTTAGTGTGAAGAGTATATGTTGAAATAAAATAGGTATTATAAGAGTTTTTATGTTTTTAGTGTGAAGTTATTGTGAGATATTTCAAGAAAAAAAGTGTAAATTTTTAATTGGAACATAAGAAGTATGTTTTATCTTTCATATTCTGAATTGATAGGAAAAATATTTGGGTGATTTACATATAGGTTAAAAAAAATTTATTATATTTACGAATAGGTTCTGTGTAGAAAAAAATGTGTTTTTGTGCAAGTATTGTTGAACATGTATGTAAATCATCCAAAATATTTTAGGTCCTACATTGATAGCTCTGAATTGACATTATTCCTTTAAAATAGAGATAGGCATTTCAAATCTTGAAATGCAGCAAGGATGAAATGCCATCAAGGCCCTTAGAGAAGTTGTAGGAAACAAACTCTTGCACACTTGTTTCTCTGTACTTGGGTGGATTATCTTGTGATACCAGCTCCTCGATCGGTCCATACTTCTTGGACGACTGCTGCAGCGAGGTGCTGAAGAAGCACGCGACGGACACTCTTGGTCCTTCGCGATTAGCTAATACGCGATGTTCCACGCTTCTCAACTTGTCGTTTGATATAAGCTGAAACAACATAATATTAACTTGGAAATTGCAGCAAGATGGTTACTTATTTTTGTTATTATTACTCCCCTTGTCTCAAAAACAAGTTATGTTTCTTCCAAGTACAATTTCAACCTCATATATATTTTACTTCATTTTATCATTTCATATTTAGCATTTTCATCTAAGGGTGCATATACTTAGGGACGAGCACTCCTTGAGTCGATCGATTGTGATAATTTTTTCACCAAATCGAATTAACTGAGTTATTTAATGTGGTTGGTCAATTCGGTGAAAAATAAAATTTTGCATAATTTTTTTTATTTCTATTGAGCTCTTTGCGCATTTTTTAAACTCACAATGTTGAAAAGTATATCGAATTTTAATATCTATAAAATAAAATAAGAATAATGTCCATAAATCAAATGGAAAAATCTATTATAAGAAATATAAATAATTATGGATGTAAAAATTTTTAATGCTATAGTGTTCCAATTATAAATATTTAGAAAAAAACATCATACTATAATATAATAATATAAATAATATTTCGATTATTTCGACTATTAATTGAACTGAAAATCAAAATCTTCTAATTTTAAAGAATAGCCGAATTTTTAATAAAACCAATAGAAGTTCATTGATACGTTTAAAAATAGATTTTCTCAAATTTCTACTCACCCCTGCCTATATCATATAGCAACTAACGTGCAATTTTGAGAGGTATGTTTTGAAAATTTACAAAATTACTTCTAGAATAGCTTTTCTTTCAAAAGTTATGAGAAATAGTATTTTAAAAAAGTTGTTCCGGAAACTATTCTTAAGTATTTCAAAATAAGAACATACACGAAAAGTGATACTTGTGCATTAGTGCATAGAGTTATCATTATATTTCAATTACCTGAAGCATATCTCCGATGTTAATTATGAGTGCACCGGGCACTGGATGAATATTGACCCACCGATTGTCGAGAAACACCTGCAGCCCTCCGATTTGGTCCTGTAGGAGCACGGTGAGGAAGCCGTCGTCCGTGTGCTTACTAGCTCCCAATGTCAGCTCCGGCTGCGGACACGCCGGATAGTAATGCGCCACGAAAGTAAGTCCCTTTGTGCATTCCATGTCTATAAGTCTACTAGCTTCAAGACCAAGAGCCTCAGAAAGCATTCCAAATAATCCAACACCCAACCTCTTTACATGACTGCAATACTCTATTTGTATGTCCCTGCAAATATTATGCTAACCTTTCAATTGAATGAAAACTAATGATCAATAAAACATGCTCCCTTCGACCTCTAACAACTTTCACACTCCAAAAAAAAAAATTACATTTGCAATACCTACTTTATTTCGAATTACTCTTTATCCATTAATCCATAAAACAGTTTTTGTTAAATCGAGTACCATTCACAATTTAAAAATTAATGGAGGGTGTGGAAAATGTAAATGTCTCTCAATATGACCTTACAAACTTATGCAGCATTTTAAATCGAGAAAATTGAAAAACATGCCCATCAGAGTAGGTAATGATAGCAAAATTTGTGCATCATAATAGGAGGTAGCAATTTATGTGTCCAAAATTACCAATTTTTTTTATATTTAATCTCCATGGAAAATGTAAAATTCACCATCTTTTGCTGCCGTTAGTGTCATTTTTCGACGAATTGAAGGAAAAAATGACATGCTAAATTGTTCATATCTTCAAATTTGTTACATCTAATTGCTCATTTTGTATATATTATGACTCCATGAATTTTAAATTTGGTGATTAATTCATATCAATTCACGAACATTCTTCTGACCAAAATTCGGTAATTCTCTAGCAAATCGAAGGTCAAGTTATATACTAAACTGTTCGTCACTTCAAATCTACCATTTTGAAATATGCCCCGTCTTTTTATCCGGCTAGAAAAGATTTAAAAAATAGTCAAAAAGCTAGCCAATTTGAACAACACAATACACTATTTTTTTTCCGATCAAATTCCGAGTTTTTCTCAATGAATTGAAGAAGATGTCGTATATTTAAAATGACGGGCTTAGAGAGACAAAATCTTATGTATCTATTGACATTCACTTTGTCAGAAATGACCAATTTCCTCTGGAAGAAGACGGTCTCAAATTGATATCAAACTTACACTCATCAAACCGAAGTATACGAAAAGTATCAAACCGACGGGTTCAAGGAGACTAACAATTTAGTACACGACATCCCCTTCACTTCGATCAAAAATGACAACTTCTACAACGAAAGGCGATAAAATTTACATTCTCATGCGAAATTGCACATAATATACCAAAAACTGACAACCGAGACATAAATTGCTACCCCTAACATGACGATAAAGCTCAACAACTATTTCCTTTTAACCAAATTATCTCTTTTTTAACTTGTTTTTATGATCTCATTCATTTATAACAAATAATATCAAACACTCCTAATATAAATGAATCCTCATTAATCTCCATTCATTCTCATTCTCCACCCTAATTACCCCCAACCAAACGGGCCCTAAATCAAGTTCAGTCTGACGTACCTGCATGCATCCGGTAAATCTTCCGGCAGGGGAGGCTGAGGAGCCATGAAGCAGAAAAAAGAGTCCCTCCAGTTAGCAGTTGGCGAAGTATACAAATCAAAGTTGCTATTATACACTATTTTTCGCCCAACATCGCGCGTATAGAACTGCCTCTTCGTCTCCGTATCCTGCTCGTAAAACCTCCTAACACCGGCGAGCATCTCCCCCATGACACTCGCCGGAATGCCATGATTCACCACCTGGAAGAAGCCCCATCTCTGGCATGCTTCCCTGATCTTCCCCACAGCTTCCACATGAAGTGTTGGATCATTTTCAACCCCTTGAAGATCAATCACTGGGATATTGATATCAATATCATCCATCCTTCCATTTGTGGGATTATCTTTATCTTGAGGAAGAACAAAGATTTGAGGGATCTTTTCAACTCCTGCATCAACAAGCCCCTTCACCCCTGCTTTTGTCTCATCAAAAGCTTTCAGCTGTTCAAATCTTGATGCAACACTTTCTGCAATGCCTTCCATATCTTTCTCTCAATTTTTACATATACTGTCCAAAAGGAGCAAATATATAAGAGAATAAAAATAAAGAGGAACATACTTTTCCGTTTAATTTTAAAAGAGAGAAAAATGTACATTCAAAAGTACACTCACAATTAGCGTACAAATATTTTAAAAATTGCACATTTGTCCCTCTTTAAAATAAACTTTAAAATCTATCCCTATTTGTAACTGCCTCAATATATAATTACATATTTTTCCAAGCAAGAAAATATCGTATTTATCAAATCGAAAATACTAATTTTTTTTTTACTATATCGATATTTACGACTAACAATAAGTGCACTTAAAAAAAAAAACTATATCAAGATTTCCAAAAAATTTGACATTTCGATAAAAACATGTATTCTACTCCAAAGTACAAACCGATTTTCCATATGAATTTTGGTAATATAGAAATTTCGAATAAAATGATTATAAAGAAATAGTACATGTCTATATCTTTCAAAAAAATTAAATACTAAAATTTCAATAAAGTAATATGGAATGATATAATTCCTTTATTTTATAGAAATTTACACTCTATAAAATAATATACTTTTTCAGATAAGGATATTTTATATATAAAATAGTAATATATATATGCGTAGTTTTATAAATATATACACAAATTAAGGATTATTTTTTTAGTAACGTTCAAATTTGAAAGTAAGGTTAAAAAAAATTTGTGGCACAGATAGATGGAGCATGGCAGTTAATCACTCTGGATATTTGCAGCTGCATTCAAATTAGGCAGCTTTGACTTTGAGGGCTCTTAAAGATAACATTAAAGACAACCACTCATGACTTCAAGAATATGGTCCCTCTAGATATGATGTGGAAATAATTGTAGTTGAGGAAAAATTATGTGCTAGTGAAGATTCATTCAAGAGAGAGAGAGATTGTGTGCCTATACCTAATTAAATTATAGCAAAGCAGCCAAAAAGAGTTGTTTATTAGAGGTACTTTCATTTGGTGTCGTGGGGATTTTCCCTCTTGTGTAGGAGGAGGATCAAGGGTATACTGGGTACGGGTGTGTGTAATCCAAAAGTTCTCCTGCACAAAATCTTTTTGTACAGGAGGAGATCCAAATCCATTTACATCACAGTTTTCAACAGTACTTTCCTTTCGAAAGATAATTTTAACACTTTTTTTACATAAACGTTTCAATTCTTTTTTCATATTCTAGAAAGAAATCAATTCACACCCATAAAAAAATTAATAAAATATATTTTTATATTTTATTATTTAATTTCATACTCACATACCTTATTTTCTTTTATTACGTGTGCAAGTCAATTTATGAAAAAAAAAATGTTGGGACGGAAATAGTTACAATTATTGGAAGGATTTAGTTGACTTCCTTGTTGGAGTAGAATTATTTTCTCATTAGAATTAACAATTTACAGTCATGAGCAGATATTACGTGCACCTTATATACCATGGATCGCTAATAATATTATTAGTTCTTAGAGATAATAATTAGTCTTAAAAACAATAGTACAGATGGTGAACAATGGGTATTATACTAAATTACTTTTTCAACACTTACATAACCCATAATTGAAGGGATATAAGCTAAGATTTCACTTAAGAAAGTAAAACTTTATGAGAATCCAAGGTTTTAATGGTCAATGTCAAAGTGTACAAATAGTCACTTAGGGATCATTTGCTTGACTGGATTTGAATAAATGAGATTAGAGTAGATAGAATTGAACTTTAGAGATTGAACTAGATGGAATTGAATATATATTTGGGTTGTAAAATTGGACTAGATCTAGATGGGATTGAATATCAAAAAAAAAAATCCACCTTACTATTGAAATCAATTAATCCCTCGTTTGAGAAATTAGCAGTGATGCAGAAATCGATTTAGGCGGCCCCTTGCCGATCCAATTTCTGTAAAATCGGCCCTTTTAGGCGTTTTCGGATCTAGCCGTCCTATGCGGCCTCTAGGCGGCCAAAATTTTGTTTGTTTTTTATTGTTTTTTTTTTAAAAAAAATTAGGCGGTCGCCTAGGCGGCCAAAAAGCGTCCGATTACCAATTTCCAACTTCTACAACCTTGGAAATTAGGCCTAATTCTGATCTTGAGGCTCCATTTTGGTCCTGAGCCATAGTCCCAAATAGTCACCAGAATAACACATAAAATACTTGGGATTATAAAGGCAATCCCAAGTAATTTTCCGAAGCAAACAACCCCTTAGAGTTGTATGCAATGCAACTGATGCATGAATTTAGCCACATTTCAATTATATCAACTCGCATGATTTAGTTATACTAGGCTGTACATTTTATTTCACGTTTACAATTAAATCTACATACATGTTTCAATTATATTAGCCTACACACTTTCAGACATATTAGAACACATATTTCATCTCCTATGCACAATTACACAGTGCAATGACGCATTTAAATCTGGAGATATAAAACATAAACTCACTAGTACGCAAATGTCTTATTATTATCAAAATCCACAGAATGTAATAAACCCCCATTATCTCCTGCAATAATGACCACCTAAATTATCCAGGAATCCATCGACAACAGACACCAGAAGCAGAAAAATAAATACCGATTCCATAATTAAACTGATGTAACAAAAGAATAGTCAGGAATTACTAATCCTCAATTAAAATTACTCATAAGTTCTAACTGAAATCAACGTGGTCGGAAACTGAAGGCACGAAAATAAAAATCTTGCACTGATGAAGAGATAAAAACCTTACAAAAGCTGATCCCTATGGTGATCAGGTATATTGTAACAAACCAACTAAATCTGATTGTTGGATATAGTCCTAATTTGTTTTTGCTTTAGTCGCCTTCCTCTTTGATGATCTCCGTGGCATTGAGTTCTTCATGCCAATGAAGAACAACAATGCTCCAAGCAACGCCAAGCTCTGATATATAAACATTTGGTACGATTAATATACACTAATAACCAGCCAGTCAATAATTCAAACTAATACCAACTTAATGGTATAAACATATTTCAGATTCGAAAAGCACCTGTGTAAACTTGATAAAGAGCTGAGTGAACTCTTTCTTGTCAGCTTCGTAGTTGTAGAAATCGTACAAGATTGGGGATGCAATTGCTTGATGCAACAGCTATGAGTACATGGGAAAGGAGTGAACCCATCAAAAAACTAAAATAAAGCTCATTTCAAAGAAAAAAAAAATCACTACATCAGTATAAACAATAGTCAGAATGAGACACATACCAGGAGAAAAGCTCCAAAAGAGCTGCCAAAGACAAACAGGAAGCTACCAAGAGCTTTTGTGATGATGGCACCCAATATCAAATGTTTCATCTGAAAATAAAAACTTTATGAGTTACTCAAAATAACATGATAGCGTGCTATATTGGAGTAGGCAAATATAAGCACCATACATCTACATGAGGCACTACAATCCCGGTTTGGGCTGTAACATGCTTGGAAAAAATGCTGAATTTTGGCTTCAAATTTTTTGCAGCTGGCCCACCATCAACTCCAAATTCAGTGAACCTAAATGAACAGATGAACATTAAACACATAAGAAATCAATGGAAAAAGCACAAAAAATAGCACACTTTACCCTAAGAATAAATAGAGGGGCAGGTTAGGTATCCAAAATTTATGAAAAAATGCACACTCAAAATTAGCGTGCAAATATTACAAAAAATTACACGATTGCCCCTCTTTGTAAATACTTTATACAAACTGTCCCTATATGTAAATGCCCCGAAATTAATTCATATATGTGTAACAAGTATTGCAGCATAATTGTTATGGTGCAAACAGAGTCCAGAATGATTCTCAACAATCAATATGATTAGATCATGGTGCATAAGAATTGCAGTATAGCACATACACCGAAATACATGAGAGAGAAACCACCACAACGTTTTATGTAGGTATTACCTAAGGCTCCATTTGGATGGATGGATGGATTTAAAAATGAATGGATTTTTAAAAGAATACATGTAAGAAGGCATATATTTCAAATCACGAATTGTAAAGAGATGGGAGAGAAGAGAAAAAGTTGAGGAAAGATAGAGATGGAAAGGATAAAGAGGGGGGATTTCACAAATGATATGGTTTTGATGAGGATTTAGAATTCCTCCATTTTGAACATAAACTCAAATCTAAGTATTTTTAAATTCACCTAACTTACTTTGAAAAAGTGATTATTTGAGTGTGAAATCCACGGATTTCAAATTCATCCATCCAAATGGAGCCTAATATAATAGTAAATACATCGGGGCAAATCCTTGAGAGCTGAAACAATTTTGGAATACATAATAGCATATATGATATATCTCAACTTAAAAATTCTACATTGAAGAACTACAATCACCTGAACGCCATTGCAAAAACAATAGAGATTATTTTAGTCTTCAAAGCAAGGTCGCATATGGATACAAATGGCACAGAATTGAAACATAATTGCTCCACATAATTCATTGGTATTATTAGTATATACCATAGATCTCGTAAAATAAGCAAAAAGGGAAATACTAGAAGAACAGATAGACTGATTTTGAGTGCAGAACATCAACTTAATTCAATTAAACCTAAAAGAAGAGTTCCTCTTACGCTTCAATCAAGCTCAACCAATGAGTATTGGTCAAATCATTGAGCCAAGATCCAATCAAACTAAATAACTTGAAATCTCAACATACATCTAAAAACATGTCAACCCTAATTTTTCCTATTTCTGATACTCAACAGGAACACGCACAAGTAATTGAGAATTCAAATTGGAAAAGAAGCAATTACGACAATTATATGCAGAAATACGATGAGGCATTGGTAGATACACAACGCAACGACGCAAAGATGAGCAGATCTGTGCGAGAGAGAGAAGAAGGAGGCCTTACTCTTGATACGCGGAGAGAACGAAGACAGAGACGAAAAGTAATCTACCGAGGAATGAAATGAACGCCATTGCAGTACGGAATAGCTCGAAAATGAGAACCCCTGCTCTCTCTCTCCTCTCTCTCTCTGTGTCCCGGAAATCGAGTTTGGTAAGTGTCTAGATTTGGGGGAATTCAAAGAGAGGAGGCGGCGAGAGAGATTGAAGGGACGTTGTGAATGCTCGGAAAGTGCGAATGAACTGGAGTATATATATACCCAATGATTCTAAGTTTTTAATTACTTATATATCATATACTTCCTTTGTCCCGCAGAAAATTGCACATTTTTCTTATTTGGACGTCTCATACAAATTTGTACACTACTAAAAAAGGAAGCATTGATTTACGTGCACACTCACAAACCTTTACACATATTTACCCATATACTACTACTTTATATATAAAACTATTATTTTTTTTAAAATGTGTCGTCCCGTAGGTGCAAATTCCTACAGGACGGAGGGAGTATATATTTTTTTAGTACGTGATTTTGTTTGGTGTTTTGGCCTTTGGGTTTGGTTTGGGAGACGTGGAAACATGCAGTTCTGAGTTGTACACTTGCGCTTTTCTGATGCTGTTTAAAAAGCGGTGGGCTCTGCTGAATATTTCTAGGTTTTTGTATGCATAAAAAGAGGTAAATTTATTATCTAGGTGACTTAGATTTGTCTTACATATCCATTTAAAAATTGACTATATTTATAAATGGTTCATAATATTTACACAAACGTATAATTTTTTTTGTATATAAGTATATTTTTTTTTGCACAAAACTAATTTATAATTTTTATTAATTTTGAGAACCATTTTATAATTTTTCCTTATTATTTTAGTGATCTTTTGGAAAATAATTATGAAAGTAGGGTAGAAGGGGAATTTTTATGAAAATAAAATCAGTCGTGTCCCATGCTCATAACTGGTGATGTGGCGTTTGGGGCCATTTTTCCAGTCGGGTTCCATGCCCACAACTAGTGATGTGGTGTCTAGAGGCATTTTTTCAGTCGCCAAAAATTTCATTTTGAAGTTGCACCGGTGCAATAATTTCAGTGGTTGAACCAGTGAATTGATTCAGATTCACTGACTTTTCGGCAGCCTTGGATATAGTAGTTGAAGTAGAGGCACCTTCTTAGGCGAGAAGTGGCGGTGGCAATCAAGTTGTGGTGGTAGAGCGCAACAAATTTTGACTTGGTGGCTTTTTCGATCAATGGGTAGTATTGTTATGCTTCAAATCCAATGATTGGGCCAGTGGCTTTGAATCGATCTTCCTCCAATCCTGCAAATTGCAAACTTTTTGCTGGAAGTGGCCGAAGAAATTGTTGCCGAAGATGAGTAACTCGCCCAGCGATTTGGCTGTAAAATTAACATATTTACATAAATCTAAATATTTACATATATTTATATATTTGGTAGTGCTTTCTTCTTCTGGAATAATGAGCGCCGCCACGCTCTGCAGCTGGTCCAGCTTCCTTATCTCCACCTCTTCAGTTCTTCACGCCCAACCTTCTTAAGAAGAGCGCACAAGGATCCTAATTTGTTGTTACTATTCACACGTCAGTTTCATTTCAAAGTTGCTCAGATAGATGGCAAATGATTAGAGAGAGAAGGAGAGAGAATGATCGGTCCTCGAGAAATAGGAGAAGAAGATTTAGGGAAAAGATTACCTCTCTCTCTCTCTCTCTCTCTCTCTGAGTACATCCTCAGGATCTAC
>JAPKLY010000386.1:185658-224862 GCA_026898435.1 Prunella vulgaris | reverse complement strand
ATCAAATCTTTCAGGTCAACTATGGAATATCTTTTGAGTCTTCAGGCTTCAATCTTTGTCTCTCAGTTAGTTATCCCTCAACTGAGTCCCTGTAAACAAAAGACTAAATCTGACTGACAAATCATTGTCCCAACAACATTGCTACCCCATCTTCTCACTGGATCTCCTCTCTGGTATTGTTTTCTCACGTCCTTCACTTCTTGCTTGTTGGTTGAATGTCAGTTGGACACGGTTAAGCACAACACACATGTTGTGCATATCATTTATTTACAATATGAAACTTAAAGTAAAACATCAAATATGAACATATGATTTTTGTGTGCTCTTATATTTTGAATGAAAAATATTAATCTCATTATAAAAAATAATACTAAAATTACATTAGAAGACAAGTGGATTAATTAAAGATGGCATTTTCCACCACTTCACCAATACACAAAATGGACGAAATGGTCGAGTAGTTACCAAGAAATGCCATACTTCAACATTAAGTCAATGCGCATTATAAAATGAGTTAGAAAATTCAAGTTGGCATTTGGCAACGCCACCATTATTACGCAGAATACTTTTCCAAATACAAAGTGCACGACCCCCACGAGACACCCATATTTTTACATATGCATTTGACTCATCTAATTTATATACATACATATATGTGGAAAACAATATATAACTAAAGTTTGACTATTTATTTTCCAACTTTTGCTATCACTTTACTAATACAAAAACAAACAAAAAAAACAAAAAAAGTCGTTCTCCTGTAAGATTTAGTGATTGTATAAAATTGATAATATTTTATGCATTTGATACAATTTCATTTTAGTATAAAATTTAGTGTTATGGCATTAGTAAAATATATACAATGATATCAATAAATATACATAATTAAATAGCATTTATGTTATAAATAAATTTTATAGGAGATGTTATAATTTAAAAATAAGAGTTTGGCCTCGGTTAATGATTAAGACATATGAATATATATGTGTGTGTGAGTGTGTGTACAAAAAGGGAAAATGAAGAAAAATGGTTTATATATCATGCATACTCACTTTAAATTAATCGATCAAAACCCCATAACTAGCAATAGCATGTGATCCCACGCTAGTGGTAGTGAGACAGATCATAGATCTTGATCATGGTTGGTGCATTAATTAATATTAATCAATAAATATTTATTTTATTGGAATAATAATAATTGCAGAATGATCAAGTTTGTGTCATCTTAAGCACGTTCTTGTTGGTTGCCATTTGCCTAAAAAGCTGTTTACTCTAATTTCAAGAATGGTTGGCTTATGATCAAAACGTGATGTTTGAATTAAAGCAAAGCAACAATGTTAAAAAAATAAAAAAGAGGATGTCCTACATTAAAAAAATTAAAATTGATATAAATAATTTTGTATATTGGATATCATATATATATATATAAACTATATAATATATAAGTCAATAGTTACAAAGTGCGAATAGGTGACTCTTTTCTTCATAAAAAAGTACTTAATTAGATATATTTATTTGTTTAATAAAATATCATTCCTTGGAACAAAATTACAGGACGAGATTTTGACATGTCTTGGAACTGTTGAATCCCTATATAACAATTAGGTGTGCTTTTATTGAGTTTAGCTCATGTGTAGGTGGGGATCAGCTCACTCTTTAATTTCAACACGTTCTAAATTCTTTTTTAAGATTTGTAGGTTTTAGATCACTTTTTAATTTTTGCAGGATTTAAATTTGAGTCATTTGATCGGTTTCTAAGAAAATTATATTGTTTTGTTGTCATTTGTTGTCTTTTCGGATCGTGCGGCCTTTAATTTCTCTTCTAAGTTGAGAGTCTTTAATTTTCCCTGTGATTGAGATTTAATTCATCTCCTAATTGCAGAGTGAGTGTGGTAAATCAACAAGTGTGATTATAAAATACAATGAATATGAATTTTAATTCATTTCTACAATGACTTGTAAAGTTAAATTAAAATAGTGTAATTGGTTATATAATGTGACTTGAGTTGGTTTACAGAGTGCACCAACGATGGCTTATAGAGATTACGACGGAAATAAAATAAATACAAACAGAAGAAAGAAAATTACAATGTCTTTGGTTGTTTGAGAATTCCAACTCCAACGACGTCTTGCAACATCCACTTTATCATCTCGTACCGCACAAACAAAGATAATGGAAAAAGGAAAAAGTAGAGTCAAGGTTATACCTTTTTTCGAAAAACAAATACGTCACAACTAGTGCATACGGTTTGACGTAATAATTCAAGAAGTCAAATGATTTCGTCTATCAAACGAGTTGCACCACTGAGTTTGATAGCACCAACGAACAATTTAGCGTTTGAAAAATATTGGACTTAAATGTATATGAGCAAGAACAACTTGCATGCAGGAGACAAAATTAGAGCTGGAAAACGGGTCTGGCCGTGCCATTTTTCAGTCGGGCCTATAAAAATTGAGCCCAGCCCAGCCCAATCTAGCCCACTGGCTAACGGGCCAGCCCGACCCATTTTTTTTAAATAATAATTTTAAAAATTATATTATATCACTGTTGCACTACTATTAACTTATACTTTTACAATCCACAAATCAAGAACATAAATATAAAATAGAACTAAAACTACAAATTCAAACATAAATAAAAAAAGAAATAAGATCATTGCTCATAGTCATAGTGTCCTAATATAATAAAAGCAGCTCATAAGTAGAGAAGAGGGGGAGTCGTGTGTTCTCCTATTATAAATTAGGAAACTAGGGTTTGTTGAATTATGAGGTGTATTGGAAAATGAAAACAGTACACGCCAAAGCCCAAAAGTCTTAGAATTCATTATTTTTAATTATATTATTTTAAAATAAATTTTATTTCATCGGGCTAAACAGGCCAAGCCCATCTGGCCCGCCGGGCCAAACGGGTCGGGCCAAAATGACCCAATATTTTTGGGCCACTATTTTTCCAGCCCAGCCCATACGTCGGGTAGGCCGGGCCGGAATTGTCAGCTCTAGACAAAATATTTTATGTAGAAATTTCAATTGTACAAAGCATGGATGCATGTTCTATTTATAGGTATAACTCACTTTAATGGGAGAGGAAATTCAGGATTGTAACTTACCAGAGTTACTCCTGTATTTACTTCTGAAATGTTAACGTATTTGGACAAGCTTTTGTCTACATTCTTTCACTCCAAACATGTGCTGAAATTCTTGGATCAGACTTTCCATTTTTATATCCCCAAAATCGGGATCTTTGTCAAGCCTCAATCTACGAGACTACGACTTGTCTTTTGGTCCTCCACCAATTAGGCTTGAGAGTCCACCCAAAGTCCAATTGACCAAGGACCACGGGCACGGGCTCGGCTCGGCGGCGGTGCACGCGTTTCATCGGAATATTTCTTAGAACCTTATAGTTTGTAATTTACTTCACAACTTCCTATTAATTAGGAGTTAATGTTTTTCCTCATTTTTAAATGTGGGATAATTAACTTTGAGTTAATTATACAAACACAATATTTAATTCCATTAAATGTTTGTAACTTTTCAACTTTGTATATTAATTTCTCACTTACCGGAATTCGATTTTGAAATTTCAAATACACTACGATAATCTATTCAAAGAATAGATCGATCCTACAACCTTTAATTTTCCAAAATTTAATCTTTTACTAATTATGTAATATATTAAAAATGAGCATTGCACAATTTCATTTTATGATAAATAAATAATTTAAACCAATTTTCCCAACATCTTGTTCATGGAAAAATCAATGATGTGAGTCTAGGGGTGTTCACGAAACCGAAAAAACCGAAAAATCAAACCGAACCGATGAAATTCGGTCCGTTCGGTTCGGTCCAAAAAAATTCGATTCGATTTCGGTCCAAAAATTTAAAATTTCGGTCCATTCGGTTCGTCCGGTCCTGAATAATCAAAACCGAATGGACCGAAAAAACCGAACGGACCGAATTTTAATTAAAAAAATAATATATTAATTATATTATATATATTAATTATATTATATATTAATTATATATATATTAATATATTAATTATATTATATATACAATAAAAATATAAAACCTAACTAATAGGCTACACTACATTACACAACTACACATATTTAGATAACTTAGATTAATTGTAAGTTGTAACAAAGAAATAAAAATCAATCCACTCAACTCTAACCCTAATTTGTGGTGAACTTTATTAAATTAATGTTGCGAACTTTATTGAATTTAATTATATTGTATCTCTTTAATTTGTTGGTATTTAACTAAATACAATTGTATTGTATATCTTTAATTTGTAATAAAACATAATTTTCTTTATTTTTAAACCATTTGGACCGAATGAACCGAACCGAAATATTTCGGTTCGGTCCGGTTCGGTCCAAGACACTATTCGGTTCGGTTCAATCCATAGCCCAAAAAATTTCGGTCTATTCGGTCCGGTCCAAAAATGGACCGAACCGACCGAATAAACCGATTGACCACCACTAGATGTGACTCATTTTTTTCATAGAGCATTTGAATCATTCCCAAACTTACCATTCGGTCGAGTCTACAATTGTTATAGATGACCTTCTTGATAGTTTTTATTCGTGCATTTCTGAATCAAAAATTTTTATTTTGCTTTTAAAGAAACTTATGTGTTTTTCTTTTAATTGAATTTGATTATATTATTAACAATTTATTTTCTGAAGTTTTTTTTCTTATCATTTAACTTATTACACATTTCCTTTAATTTGAAGATAAGTCAAGAGTACATCAAGTGCATTATGCAACTCAATTGCATTTTTAAAATAATATTTAATTATTCTTGAAATGTTACCTTTCTTATTAGTTATTACTAAAAAATTATTCCTTGTCAAATTGTAACAAAAGTAACTTTTTAATATAATTTTATTAAAATTCATTTAAATTGTATAATGTATTTGATGAATATATATAATACTAAGCCTGTGAAGAATATCTATAAGACAAACAATTTAGGACATATTTCTAGGGTTCACCAAATTTTATTTTAAAATTAAAAAAATATGTGCTTTTTCAATATCATGCTGTAGATTTTTTGCTCAGTTTAAATTTTAGGTTGTATATATTCACAGATAAGTTGTTTGATCAGAGCTTATACTCCCGCTGTCCCACAGAAATTTGCACACTTTTTTTATTTGGACGTCTCATATAAATTTGCACACTACTAAAAAAGAAAGTATTGATTTCCTTGTATACTCACAAACCTATTAATATATTTACCTAAATGTCGCTATTTTATATATAAAACACATTTTTTTAGAAAAACGTATCATCCCGTAGAGTGTAAATTCCTACGGGGCGGAAGGAGTATATAGAAAGAATTTTAAAAAATTGTATCATATAATATTAAAATTTTAAATTTATATTATATATCAATTAACTATTTTAAGTGCTCGAGTAGCACACGGGACATATGAAAATGAAAAATAAAATATGCTTTTTGTGTTTGAAAGAAAATTGGGAAAATGGTTCATCAGAAAAACCAAAGTTTTTAATTGACTGACGGAGTAGTCAATACACAAAATGCCACGACATCACGACTACCTCATTTTGAATTTAAAAAACGACTTGTCTTTATCATGTGGGACCCGCCTTCATTTCATTCCCCCCTTCCATCCTTAAAATACTTCGCAGGCATGTCTTCATTTTCTTTTTTAAATTAAAATAGTTCTACATATATATTTTTTTTAATTCAACTCTATCACCATAATATTTATGTATTTACACAAAAATAATTTATATTTAATTTATTCTATTTCAATATCTTAACTATTAATTGGGCAATTTAGTTAGTCCTGACCAACGTTCACTCATTAAATTACAATTTTAACCCCACAATAACATATATTTACATCAATACTCTCAGTATTCTTCAGCTGCTCAAACATTCAAAGCAAAAAATGGTTAATTTGGTCATCTCTTAAGACAAATAGAGGGTAAAGAATTGCATCAGGGAAAAAAAAGAAAGAAAAAAAACGAACTCAAATAACAAGGATGGTTTCGGAAATTGCATTTGTTTACACAACTCCTCAATTTTATCAAATTTGCATTTTGTATCACTGAGGGGCGCTTGGTATAAATTAAAAATGGTAATGATAATAAGTATCATTAAGGGATAATCACTATGTGGTTAGTGATTACCTTTCTTTTTAGCATATTTTTATGATTTCATTCCTATATAATAAATAATACAAAACACTGCTAATGAGAATAAATCCTCATTAATCTTCATTCATTCTCATTCTCATTCCCCAGCCTCATTACCCCCAATCAAGCGGCCCCTAACAAATTTGATGCCTCAAACTGGGTAGATTCTTACCAATGTAACAGGTATAGTCGAGCTAAATGCTCTCCTGCTCACCCACAAAAATAACAATTTCAGGTTCCCAATGTTCAATTTCAATGAATTTGTTAGGTGTATCGCCACTTTCTTTGATGGAAGATGAAGATTAGGCCGTGAACATGTTTCCTTCATTCATTCCATAAGATATGTGGTAAATAATTAAAATTAATTGTCGAAATAAAAAATAACATGTAGAAATTACGTGTTAAATTAAATTTATTATTGGGAAATCGGACATATTTAATTCCTACATAATAAATCAAATTGAGCTTCAAAAGCCTAATAAATTAAATTGAGTCTTAAAAGCCTAATAAATTGAATTGAGTCACAAAAGCCTACTAAATTCAAGTGGACATCTAAAGTCCAATTAAATATTTTGGGTCTCTAAAGTCCAATTAATCTTTTTGGATCTTTAAGATCCAAGATATCAAGTCCGATCTTTAAAAAGACCCAAGAAATCAAATCTTCATAAATATATTTGAAAATTATTAAATCTGACATCTTTTGAGAATATTCAACAAATAAATTCTTCCAGCCCATAAAATTCGGCCTGCAAATCTAGAATTCTACACTTATAAATAGGGTCTCATTTTAGACATTTTTCATTCACAAGAAGTCAAGAAAATTAGAGTTTAGAGAGAAGCATCAAGATCCAAGATTTCGGGCGTCCTTGAAGATTCAAAGGCGTTTTTCGCGGCTTCAAGAGCGTTCTTCGAGTTCTTCATTAACAAGGTGTTTTGATCCGGGATCACGGTGCGAAGCCTTCGGTCGACTTTCTTCATCAAAATCGGCATTCGATTCGAGAAACATGGCGCGAAGCCCCTCCAATCAACGACCATCCACGAGTCCTCAACGACGACCAACACTGCTCATCTACAATGACACCCCCATAGAGAGTCCAAAGGTGAACACTCAACAAAGTCCTTCTAACAAAACAACATTAATTTGAAATAAGGTTTAACTCCCTCAAATTAATATCAACTTCAACATCAAAGTCGAACCCAACTCCGAAAATCAACAAAGTCCTTCCATAAGACAACGTTAATTCCAAACAAGACTCAACGCCCTCGAATTAATATTCAACTCCAAAGTCAACTCCGGACCAGCTCCGACAAATCAACAAAGTCCTTCCATAAGGCAACGTTAATTCGAAACAAGGCTCAATGCCCTCGAATTAACGTCCACCTCCAAAGTCAACTCTTGACCAGCTCCGACAAATCAACAAAGTCATTCTAAAGGCAACGTTAATTCGAAACAAGGCTAACGCCCTCGAATTAACGTCCAGCTCCGAGAAACTCACAAATCAAGTCAAGACCAAGTCAAGACTCGAAGAGAAGAATCAGAGGATCAAATAGAGATTGGACCAAATCAATCGCTTGATATCTTTAAATTCAACATATTTTTTAATTTCCTTTCACATAATTAATAAAGAGTTATTAATTTTTGTGGAAAAATTCACAGGTTACATATGCATATCTACTCTTTCAAATAGTATTTGTTTAATTTCATGAGGGGTATATAAGTAAATTTAAGTATTTTCCACTTATAATCCAAATTTAACAAGGAAAGTAAACATCAATTTGTTATTTGATCATTTGCCTTATCAAACTAAGTAAACAAGTGATAACTAGAATTAACTTAGACCCTTCACTAAATTAGTAATTTATATACTATACATACTTGTGAATAAATAAAGCATAAAAGTTTCACAAGTTCTCATATAAAATGTGTTCATAATATAAAATTTAAAATTATTATAATTAATTAGTGATATTGTATATTCATATAGGAAACACACCTTTTAAACTGAATAAGTGAATATAGAAAGGGAATGAATATATTGAGAGTGTTTGGTAGAAACCTTTATTTCACTCATCTGATAGTTGTTCCTCCATTACCCACATGCTCATCAAGTGTCACAGAGGTTAGCCCATTATTTTTAATTAGTAATAACTTTTTTAATTTATGAACCTGTTTTCCAAGTGTGCAAATGTAATTTGTCAATCCTCAAACGGTTGAGTGTCACCAAGTGCCTAGACCGCCTAGGTGTGGCCAATGTTCTAAAAATCATCAGTTGATCGGACCAATAGGATTTAGCGACTAGAGCGATTAGTGCTACCAATTGGAGGCCCAACGGGGCAAAAGGAAAAGTAGAACCGATACTTCTGGTAGATCAAGTCGTCAAGCACCGTCACTGCCTCCGAATGCACCGCGCAGCTCTCCACCACCTCCTTCATCGCTCCGCAAAGCGGTCTTCCCTCGTGATACCACCTATCTTGCGTGGGATCATGAAAAGAGTGTGGAGTAAGTCTTTGGCATTTAGCATTTTGGTTAAACTCATTGAGGAAAAATCTGACTCGAATTTTCATCTCTTTTGCAGATATCACCCCAATGATCATCTTGGGTGTTGTGATGCCCTCCATCAAATCTCTTGTTCCACCTATTCTATTCAAATTTTTAGAAAAGGAAATAAGATTGCAGACACTCTAGCGAAGCAATATATGGGAGGTACTTAGGGCGAGTTTTGTTCAGATTTCCTTACTGCTTTGTTTTTAATGATATGAATCATGAACATTGTAGATATATCTAGTTGATTTTGATATATAGTTGTAATGGATTTTAACATGTCTTGTATTTTGGTTGTCCAGCTACCAGGTAATGAAGTAAGGGCAGTTGGTAACTTTTTTTCTCCTACAACCAATTTTGTTTCCAAGGTGAATCTACTTAGAGGTTTTCAATGAGGCTCATCCGTACTTTACATTCATTGTCATTATTTATGGGTTGTGGAAACTTTTTTAAAAAAAAAATTTTCCTTTTAATAAATGATCATTATGCCCCAGTACAAAAAAATAGACGTGTTTCCTATTTTTATCCATTCAATAAAAATAAACAACTCACCATCATATTAAGATATCAACAACATGCCTTAATCTTATTTTTAAAAAAGTCATCCATGTGATCACTAAGTCTTATTTTTAGTGAAAAGTCAACCTTGTTAAATCGTAACATGTGTAAATTTTCAATAAATATAAGGACAATTTTTCGATGATTACAAGTATGATTTTTTTTAAAATACACTTGAGGTACACGGTGCACCTGGTGCATAAGAGATTTATTCTAATAAAATTGAATTTCAATTTTTGCCCATATTTAATGTATTTTGTTACTACTTACTATGAGTAGTAATTATTTTAATAAATGAGTAGCCGTAGGCAAAGGTAACAATTCAGACTGCCGGTCCCAACCCAATCTAGTTCAACATTCCAATTGATATTCTTGGGTTGGGAGAAATATGGTGCCAAAGGAGTATCATTTATTAGCTCACTAAAAATCCTAAAATCAAATGTGTATTTTTTTGTGTGTTGGGAATTTGTTTGACATATCCCCTGCCAAGAAACATAGCAATCCTTTTGCCGCTTTGCAGAATGTGGGATTGGAGGAATTCAGTGTGAGTGAGGATTTGGATAGATCTAATGTAGAAGTTGATTTGTAGTTCTTAGCTGGTACCTCCAATGCATTAGGTGAAAATGAGAGGCGTAAAACAATATCGCTGGAATTTAACGTAGATGGAATGGATGGGGAGATAATTGATGATACCTAACTGAAGTTGAAAGTGGATTCAGACATTATAGATGAAGAAAGTGCACACATTGAGCAAACCGACCCTATGCCATCCAAACTACCTGCCCACAAGATTCATGGTCTTGAAGTTGGATTTACCCATATGTTCGCGTGTGTGTGTGCATTTTAATGAGAGTGTGAGAGATTATCTCTATAGTCATGGTCCATTAACTCAAGTATTAGACCTATTAGAGCACAATACACTTTTCTCAATCCAGCAATCAAAGAGATCATCTGGCCAATGATCAGTTTTGTCACATATATGCATTCAATAGATGTGGTGTTTGCTAAGGGGGTGAAACTTGATTACAAGTATCAAACTTTGGTGCATATGAAAATGTTCTAAGGTTTTGAAGGCTTCGGTTTCATCGAACATACACACTAAATAAACGATTTCAACTAACTTGGCAGGATTATACGAGACGATTTACTAAGAGATTTGAATGGCTATCCATGATGTTTGGGTGATCTCATTACCATAATGAATTCTACCTACCCATAAAAGCATAAGGTGATATTTAGTAAGAAAATTGTGGGCTTAAAGAAGGGGGGAGGACTTTGATTAGTATTGAAGTTTCTTTCCACGTCATATTTCGCTACTCTCACACTCTAAATGTCTGAAATTTATATTAAAAAAAAGTAGTCGTGATCTAACTCAAGATAAGTAGATTGACTACTTTGATACAATAAAATATATGGGAGTTTATAGAATAAGTGGATTGATCGATTAATAGTTGTCTTCGATTATGTTCAACTTAATCTATCTTGTCAATACATGAAGAAGAATGATTCCCAGTTGCATGGAATATTGTCCCGCAGGTAATTTGGACCAAACAATAACTTGTCGACAACATAAGAACTTTATGTGAGGATGGTGCACAAAAAGGACAACATCTTGTTTGTCAAATATGCTGAGATTATGTCGGAATCTCGCTACACATCTCATTGAATCCATCAACAAGATAGTATCACTGATGGAGCAATAATGCACTTATTTGAGAAAGAATTGATGGAATTCCAGAAATGTCTCTTTCATAGAGACTTGTTAAGTTTCTTATATAAAGATCCTTTAAAATCGGGGCCACTAAGATCACATTCAGTACTTTTCAAACTAATTTAAAGAAATCTCGGATACTTATTCATTAACACCATTCAAATATTTTCTCATTCTATGGAGTGGGCTCTAATGAATTTCTTTCAACTATGGAGTTACAGTTTATGATTTCATGAAACAATTTCTTTAGAAAAAGGATATGTACTCTTCTATTTAATATCCTATATGCCCTTTGAAGTTTTGAGCGTTGTAAACTAGTTTATGCAAACACTCAATTACATTTTAGTGAATGCAATTTTGTTTGGCCAAATTAAAGAAAAAAGAAAAGATATTCTTGGGTTAGATTGAATCAACTCATACTTACATTAGACCTATAAAAATAGATCCGACCCACTTTTACTTGGGCTATCACCTATCATGCAAGCCCCAACTCCATAACTTTTTTTTAGTAGAAACATATATATGACCTAAATAAAAATTAAGTATAAAATATTCACTTATCAAGTGCTTTAACAAATGAATTGGATCAATCTTATTAAAAATTTATTATAAATCTTCAAAGTCCTAAATAAAATAAAATTTTGAATTTAAGTGAATATTTATCTCATACATAAGAATTTATATACAATATCATAGCACATAATTAAAAAATTCAAATGTTCAATATTAATAATTTATATTTAAAAGATGTAAACTTCAAATTGATAATCAAAATTGACAATTTTTTTTATGAGAACACACTTTTATTAAAATTAAAGTTTAACTTTCGTAAAAATGATAAAAGATATAAAAAAATAATTAGAATATCGAGCTAATCGAGTTTCTTATGAGTCAAGCCAAATAGGGTCTGTATTTTTATAGCCCAACTCATATTTACCTTCCAGTTGACTGGGTTGACCCATTAAGTTGTGTTCAGATTGTCGTCTCCAGTCACATAGACTAAATTAAAAAAACTAAAGCAAATATTAATTGTTTTTAGTATAATAATTTGACAAAGTATAAAGTAAAAATAGTTCATACATAAACTACTTTGAAAAATATTAGTTGTTTTACTAAAGGACATAAGTTCTAGAGGGTACAAATTATTTTCACTAAATACATATGAATTGAAGGATATGCATTTCTATCACTAAAAAGTTATTAGTTGCTATCATTAAAGGGTATACACTTTTCTACTAAAAATATTAAAAATTGGTGTATGCATAAACAAGTTTCACATTATACATACTTTAATAACTTTTATTTATAAATCACCTTGAAAAAAAATCTATAAATCTATTTTTAGACAAAACAATATTAAATATTTAATATATCTTCTTAATTTGTATTAAAATTTGTTAACTTATTGTAAATTTTTAATCGTCCAAATTGATAATAATACATGGAATGAATGCACTTAATTCCATGAGACAACAACCCACCTAATTTCTAAGAAAAACATTAAAATAAAATTTATAATTGTCCTCTTTGTATTGAGACGATGATTCTTCTTTGCAAAGATTGTGGTTTTAACTGTGATGCACTTTTAAAAATTCTCATTTTCTAGAGATTGTAATTTTAGTTGATATAATGTATCAAAAGATTCCTGAACTATTAACTTTTATTTTAAAATGTCCTCAAATTATATTTTATTTTAAAAAGCCCTTAAACTATTAATTTTTATTTTATGAGGCCCTAATAGTGAAAATTCATGAAAGTTGTTGATCCAGTTTAATATTTTATATTAAAAAATAATGAATTAACCAAATTCAAGATTATTAAAATTAAATTTCAACAAAAAGTAAATCTCTTTGAATTATTGAAAAGGGTCTTATAAAATAAAAATTTATATTCTAAATGCCTTTAAAATAAAAGAATAGTTTAAGGGTTCAATAAAATAAGAATTCATAGTTTAATTTTTTTTTAAATAATAAAAATTTTAAAACAAAAGTTAATAGTTTATGTTTTTTTATGCATTATGTCATTTTAGTTTGTAGCAAAATAAAATAATATGTTATATACCTAAAAAATGATGTATCATATACATAATAATAAAAAGAATATTATAATTAATTATCTTACTAAACAACTATAATTAGTTGATTACCTTTAAACAAGATTATGATTAATCCCAAAATCTAATTTCCATATCCTATCAATAAATCCCAAATTTATGAAAGAATTAAATAACATTAACAATCACCTACCCCAAAACAGTACTACAAAATCCTACTCAAATTCGTTCGTCCCTTCTTCTCATCCTCCTTTTGCACATTCGAGCAATCCATCCCTGAAGAGCACGCAGTGGAAGGAGTGAGAAAGGCGAAGGGCGAAGATATGGGTTTCTTTTCGTTTCTTGGTCGAGTGCTCTTCGCGTCCATCTTCATCCTCTCTGCATGGCAAATGTAAGCCCACAGCATACACCACTCCCTTTCTCTCTCTTTACTTTCTCGCTTTAATCAGATCTGTTTTGCTTTCACTTGTTTGTGTGGGAATTTTGGTGCTCCTTCCCCTGCTCCAGTGATTTGGAGCTGTTATGTAGTTCAGATCTAGCTCTTTTGTGTAGCTGGAGTTCGAATTTTCTTTGTTCTTGATTTAATTTTTGATATGAAATTGAATTTTTTGGTGGTGTTAGTATATTCTAGCCCTGGGTTGACTTTATATTAGCATCTACATGTTTTATTTTCCTTTCTTTGTCAGTGGAGGTGGGGAGAGGGAGAAATGTTAGATATTAATCTGCAATTATGGATAAATAATAGAAACGAAAATAATAAATACAGATTTGTTTACTAGTTGAATCAGAGGGTTAACTGATCCAAAACTGGGTATGGAACTGGAATACGGCTCTCCATAACAACCCAACAAGAGAGAGAGAGAGAGAGAGAGAGAGAGAGAGAGAGAGATGGAATTGAAGGTCCTGTATAACACTTTGAACATTAAAAGTTGGATATAACCCTGTTTATGTACAGAGTGTCCCACTAGTTAATTTTGTGGAGAAATTTACATTTTTGTGTAACCGTGAGCCATCAATTGAAAATGTAACAGAGAACATTATTACATTCGTTAAAGGAAGAAAAAATAAACCTAAATAGGTCACGTGACTAAATGGGATGCCAACCAAGTCGGAAAATTACGATTTCAATATTGCCTGTTATAGTGGTAATTATTAGAAATCTGCTGATTGAGTTCAACCTTTTTGTAAACTTAAACACTCTTGTGTTTGAGAAGCATTGGTAGCTTCATTCAGAAAGGGTGTGTTTACTATTTATGTGGAAAATATTACTTTTGCTTGCCTTGGAGAAAGTAGAAAGATTCCCGATATAGGTCTGGAATCTGGATATGAGAGAGATTTATTTGAAAAGTTAGATTAAAATACGCAATAATCTGCTTTGTTCCATATTATTTGGTGTTGCAGTAGTTGGAATGTCAAGAAAATCTATAAGAATGTAATTCTCATTGATTGCTTCGCTTGACATTGCAGAATCTGATAGTCTAATCTGGATACCATTTTAAAGATGTTTATGTGATACAAAACTGTATTCATCATTTGGGTGGAAATGATTGTGGTGTTATCAAGAAGTGGTGCGTTCATTTTAATAGTCAATATTTCAGAATTTTGAAATGGGCTGAATTCATGTGATTTGTGGGCTAAACTAGTATAAGTATATGTATATAGCATGTTTTTGGAGCTTAAAAGATCTCATTACTCATTAATGCAACATCCCAATCGGTTTGGCTAGTTATACTTAAAAGCCTTCATAATCAAACCACCAGGACAAAAGACTGATTCTGGATTTTAATCCAGGACTCTAACTCAATGAAATATATCAAGAATCTATTCTGTTTATCTAATTTTTATAACTATTTTATGACATAGAAATCAGCTTGTGCAGAAAAAGTGGAGTATGTAATGTCTGGAATAGAAACTTCCCTTGGGTATTTTTATTCATCTAATTTTGGAATGCAACAAAGGGTTTTTTTTTTTTTCAGCCATCTGAATAACTCTGAAGAGGATTACTATCTAAATGTGTGATGACCTATTCCCCTCGTTGGAGGCATTACAAGGTCCTAGACTCCTAGTTGATGAATTGTGGCTGGAATTTGTGTAGAATTGATTTACTAACACTTATTTGCTAAGTTGGTGATTTTCGAGTTCCATTATATAGAAAAAAGCCTCTGATTTATGCTAGCCCACCAGCAACTTGTTACCCTCATGTTTTCTATAAGTCAAAATATTATGATCATTTCTTATTTATTCTGGCCTATTAATTGCATATTGATCTTTAATAAGAGATGAAAGGCGAAAAATTAATATTTAAAATTTCTCATTTGCTATCGAAAATTCGAAATTTCCAGTAATTGGGCATGTAACTCTTCATTTTTGTTGTCTTGCATCCAATAAGCCTACAATTTACTGTTCTTCAGGTTCAATGATTTTGGAGAGGACGGTGGACCAGCAGCAAAAGAGTGGGCCCCCAAATTGAATCGTGTCAAGAGGTTCATTGATGGAATAATTGGGAAAACCAATTTGCACATTGATGTATAGCTCCAAAAATAACTTAATTTATCTCCATTTCCCTACAAAATAGTTTCTACTTCTAATGTGTATGTGATAAAATGAATTTTGCAGGCGAGGACATTTGTTGCCGCTTGTATCTTCTTGAAGGGGTTGGGTGGTCTCTTGTTTGTGCTTGGCAGCAGTTTTGGTGCTTATCTTCTGGTAAGCAACTCCAATCAATTATGCACAAAACTTTCCATTCATTCGACTTCATGGAGATCTATGAACCAGGATTAATGTAGTTCACAGATCTCAGATCCATGAGCCAGGTTCACACTAGTTTTTTGTAAATCAAAGAACAACACTTGTGAGAACGTAGTTCGTGTGAATAAAAAAACTTGTATATAGGATCAATTTCAGGTCATGAATTTCAAATCTGTAAAAACTAGGTCCGTACTAGTTTTTGTCAATATAAGCACACTCTTGTGATCATAGTCTAAGGGAATCTCATCCATTTTTTGACTCATTTATAAAATGGGTCTTATAAAAACTTATATATAGTATCAATCCAAGGTTTATTGGGTAGGATAATTCCAGTTCATGGATCTCAAAATCTGTCAACCAGGTTCATGCAAGATTTTTTTTTTTCAATAAAAGAGTAATCCTGTGAAATTTCATCCTATCTTTTGACCTATTTACAAACATAGGAGTAAAGTTTATTGGGTAGGATCAATGGAGTTCACGAATCTCAGATCAATGGACCAAATTCATACCACTTTTTGTCAATAAAATAATGCTCTTCTCCCTCAATTATGCAGTCATATTACTTGATATTGACCACTCCCTTGCTGTACGACTTCTACAACTACACTGCTGGAACACCGCAATTTTTCAGACTCCTAAACGAGTTCCTTCAGTGTGCGGCACTTGGTGGTGCATTGCTCTTTTTCCTGGGGATGAAGAACTCTCTATCAAGGAAGCAGCCCAAGAAGAAGACACCTAAACCCAAGGCAGCTTAATGGCATCAATAAACGAGCGTCTCAGAGACTGTTCGGACACGAGTTTGGTTGTTGTGGGATTATAAAGATTAGGATTCTTATTTAAACTAGGCAGAGTTTATTCCATTATCAAATTGGCCAATATTTGGTGTTGTGTTTTAGTCAATTTTTAGCCCATCAAACATGGCTGTTGATTGAGGAGGTGTTTGGGATGCATTTCATTCTATACAAAATTTTCTTTTTTATTTGGAATATATCTCAGACAAGTCTCTTGTATCACTTCTTATGTTTCATTATCTTGATATCAGAACCAGCAGTTATACACTGATGAATCGGCTTAAAAATTACTCCCCTGTCTCATGTCATTTGTCTTTTTAGAATTTAATCTCAAAATAATTATCATTTTAAATATTATATTTCTGTTTTGTATATGTATTAATTAAGCAAGTTTACTTTATTAATTGAACGAATAAAAATATCACATTGTAAATATATGCATTGTTAATCTTTTTAAAATTGGTGTGGAATATATCTTCAAACGTTTTAAGATTAAATATCTAGAAATGGCATTTAAAATGAGAATAAATAGAGATGGATGAAGTAACAAAAATGAAGTTGTCATCAGCTTCAACTTGAAGGTCAAATTTAGCAGTTTTATTTTTACAGGAAAACTGAAATATCTGTACGGTAGTAACGAACTAAAGTAAAAAAAAGTCATGGTAAGATTTTGGACCGTGATTGGTGCTTGTGCAACAATTCTTATTGAGTAAAGGCAAACTACAGCTTTTATTAGTTATTATTACTATTATTATTTTGAATTCTTGTGTCATTTTTCTTATTTAGAAACGAGTTAATTCAAAAAAAAAAAAAATTCAGAAACTTTGGATTTTAGGGGCGGTTGTTTGAAATTATTCAATGGTAATGAGAGTAAAATTTTCTTTACCCTTATATTTGTTGAATGAGTGTATATGTTAATGGTGATTACATTAATAATATTGTGCTCCAATTTTAAAAAAATAGATAAAAAAAAAGTTGTTAGTTGTGGTATGAGGAATTGATTGAGGAGGATGCTTATAAGATGAGAAGAAGGTAATCAAATAGGGGTGATGATTATTTTATTTAGGAGGAAAAACAATGTTGTGCACCTCATTTATTCTCATTATCTACTATAATTACCATATACATATCTCATTTTCACTATCGTTGAAGAATTTTTATACCTAGCGCCCCACCTAATACTGGTTTAATTAAATTAAGCATCTAGCTTAATTAATTTGTTAGGACAATTATGACGCTACACATGAATTTTTCAGTATTATAATACGTGTGCTTAATTACTGACAAATTAAGCAGAAGTCAATACTTTTGTGACACAACACATGGGCTTAATTAAGCAGAAGCTTAATTAATTTGTTATGACACTTTTGACATTACACATGGGCTTAGTCCTTGGGACAAATTAGTAAGACAAACTGTCACACATACGCATGAAAAGAGTCTCGGCCATCGGGCCTATTTCACGCAAATCAAACATCCGACAAATGTGAATAGAGTCATAGACAAAGTATTGACTTCGTGACTTATTTTAAAAAGTATTAATCGTTTTCTTAAAAAAGATATTAATTTTGAAGGGAAAAATTATTTTTATTTAAAAGTATAAATTGAAGGATTGCAGAGTATGAATTGTTTTAGTAAATGATATTATTAATTATTTTGTAAGAAATTTATTATAAGGCAATTTATGTATAAATAAATTCCATATTGTATATGTTTGTGACATAGATATTCTAAAGTATGTTGGGCTCGACCCAAGACCATGAAGGCTCAGCAAAATCCAAATTCAAGAGGCCCAAGGAAGAGTTAAATAGGTCATGTTTTGGGCACACTAGATGTCAGGACAGAAGAAGTTTCAGGGGACCTTGAAGATAGAATGAAAATTCTGAGAAAGACTCAGTGTTAGGGACAATACCGTCAAGAGGCCTGAAGATTAGGTGTAAATCATCATGAGCTTAAAATGTACGAGAAGGATACGGAAAGCATGCATAGATCTTGTATCTCCACCAAGATTACAATTACCATAACATATAACTAACCAGACAACTGTCATTATAGTTATAGAAAGAAATGAACAAGGAAAATTTTCTTGACACCCACGATCTTATGCCATGGCCTAATGTGTGTATTAAGAAATACGATACGTGCAACACGTGTCCACATTAGGGTTAGTAATAACTAGTATAAATAAGCCCTCATTCTAGGGGATGAGAGATCGCAACTTTGGTTCTCTTGTATTTACAACATTATTGTGCTTCCATCATTATACAATATCACTATATTAAAGTCCTAACCAAAACACAAGAAGCTAGACAAATCTTTGAGTTATTGTATTTATTCTCATTCTTATATCTAGGAATAAATAGTACATACTCTTTTAAATAAAACAATATGACATACTCCCATGTCCCCGAGAATTTGCACCCCTGAGATTTTACGTTACTTTAAAAAATAGATTTTTCAAATAAAACAATGATATATGTATAAAATATAAATATGTGTAAAAATTTGCGAGTGTGCAGTAGATCAATATTTTCTTTTAGTAATGCAAATTAATATTTTACATTCAAATAAAAAAAATATAAATTTCCCTTGAAACGGAGGTGGTACATATAAAGCAGATAATTTCAATATCTCGTGGGAATCCACCCCCAAATAAGATGGAGTATCCCCAATTTCTCCTCTTGTGGGTTGAGGGTGGGAATAATCTATTTCCATGTAGTTTTATATAAAACTAATTCATATAAAGTAGTTTTAAAGTATTATATTTTTAATTAGGAGTGTCAATTTTTTTTTTAACAATTACAATATAACATCATTGGCCTATATTTTAGATATTCATGATGAGATTTTTATACTTCTAACCAAATATTTTATTTATTAAAATTATTTCATGATAAACTTATCATGAACTATTTCATATAATAATTTGCTTTATTTCTATTGATAGGGATGGGCAAAGACATACTCCCCTCCGTCCCAATATATGTTTACCGTTATTTTTGGGCACACGGTAAGACAAAAATGAAAAAATATAAGTGATGTGATTGAAAAAGTGAAAAAAGTAATGATAATAGTGTAAAAATTAATAAAAAAATAAAATAAAATATTTAATATTAATTTCAAAAAAAGGTAAAAAAACAAATAAGAAATATATAATGGGACGAATGAAAATGACAAAATAAAAAAAATGCAGTGAAACAAAGGGAGTAGATAATACTCTCCATCCCGTTTCCCAATATCATTTCTGTTTCTCCCTCCATCCCATAATATACTTAATATTGCTCTTATTAGAAAATGTCACCAACATATTGCACACTTAAAAAATAAAAATTTCATTATAATGTGGAGCTTTTTTAAGAGACTAAACACAAATAAGGACAACAATTTTTCTTACTTACAAATAGGGACTTTTGCCCAAAATCTTGATAATTTAATTGTTCTGAATAGTACAAAAAATAAGCTTTTTGCTGTTTGATAATATGATTACTTTTACACCTGTTAATGACTTTTGTAACATTTATTATAGTTCAATTAAATTTAAAAATTCAAATTTAATTTTATGCCATTTCTTTCCACAAAAAACATACGATTTTTTTAAAAAATTTACTTCATACTATTTTTGACCATTTTATTACAGTTGTAAAATTTTGTAAATTTTCCAATCATTTTTTTCGACGAGACACGATAGTACTTTAGTATTTTTTATAGTACTTTAATGTATTCTGTCTGTACTTCAGCATATTTTTTCAGTACTTTAGTGTATTTTTTGTGATGATTTGGGGTTGATAAAGACTGGTGGAAACAGAAGTAGATGCATCCAAAAGTGCAGCAGATGAATTGAGATAGGACTTGGAACACGAAAATAAGAGTTAGGTTCCCAAAATTGATTCATTTTATTAAAATTTTTAATATCAATATTCGATATTTATATATTCATCCATATTTTTACCACCCTTATAATATTTACATAAGAGTAGATATTGTGTGAAAATAGTTCATGATAAGTTTATAATTAAATTATTTTAAAGTATCAAATATTTGGTCAAGTGTATAAAATATGCATCAGGTGTATAAAAAATTAAGGTTAATATATAAATTTAATTGACATCAGCTTTTGATATACCTGATAAGATTTTTGATACACCTGGTTAAATATTTGATACTTTAAAATTGGTTCATGATAAGTTTATCATGAACTATTTTCGTACAAAACTTTGCCTTTACAAATTTACACAAAATGTTATTATTTTTTTATTTTTTGGATCCACGTTACACTCAATCCAACTAATTTTTTTTATTTTATACATAATATTTTACCAAATTACCCATTAAAGCACTACTCTTTTGAATTTTTTTTTTTAATATGCTTGTTTCTCTCTCCTGCGAGTAGTCATGGGATGAGGGAGTACTAAAAATTTAGGGAGAGAAACACGATCTTTAGGTGAAGACACACGACTTAAAAATTATAAGCAACAAAACTCGTAGACTGTGAGTTGCAGAAGTTTGAACTGCTGCTCTAAGCTTCTAATATGGTGAGCAACAATCTAACTCCTCACGCACTCCAAAAATTTCTCAACCATTGCAGAATCGTCTAACAGTATTTTGATTTTTGTTTGGCCGCACGCAGGACTACCTTAAAACAGTAGTCCCCTCTCAACTCCTCGCCGAACGCGGCTCCCACCTCGTCGTCATCAACCCAGGTTTCCATACGCGAACTGAATTAATTTACTGTTTTCGCCTAATCTTCAACTTTTAGGGTTTATGATATCTTAATTTACTTTCTAAGTTCCTTTTTGTTTGTTGTGGTTAATGAATTTAGGTTCAGCGAATATAAGAATAGGACTAGCACAGCACGATGTTCCTGTTAGCGTTCCGCATTGCATTTCTAGACGCACGTCTCAAGTGCCGAAAAGGAATGTTCAAGATCAGGTCAATGTGTTACTGAATTTCGTGCGATTATGCTATAATTGGTGCTGTATCTGTATTCTTTTGCATAAAATCTCACCCAAAAAAAAAAATAAAAAAAATCAATGGTAGCATCTGTTAAAGCTCCTATTTATAAAGTCTGCTTCTATTTGTTTTGAATTAGCTCTCATCTGATTTTTCCTATTTTTCAATTTATTTTGCAGTTGCTTAATTCTCAGGTTACCACAACGCAGCACATGGAGCGGGAAAGGGCTTATGACATTGTTAGTTTGTACAACACTTTAAAAGCTGAATAAATGATTGGATGTTGAATGCATGCATTACATGTTATATTTTAGTGCCTTTGGATTAAATCTTATGTAATTTACTGAAATCCATGTGTGCAATAATCATCAGATTGCGTCGTTGTTGAAAATTCGGTTTTTAGATGAGGAGGTGACGGACAATCAGTACTCACAAAAGGTATGTTTTGTGTTGTGTATAGAGTGGACTGTAAGAACTTAAAATATCATCTTTGATCAAGCAGTTATTAAAAATTCTTATGTTCTATTATGTGATTGTAACAATAGTTTGGGATTTGTTTTGCAGATGGGTCGTGTGGATGCATTTCCTCCTCAAAGTAACAACAAGAAAGAGATTATTATTCCTTGGACTAATGTGTTTGAGAAAATATTGTCGCCTTCAGAGCAAGGTATGTAAGATTTCTATGTTGCTTTATTATTTTGAACTCTTGTGTGATAGTTATCATATACGCCCCCCGTCCCATTTTAGATTGCTCAAGGGAAAATGACACGGTTTTATAAGAGAAAATTGTTTATTAGTATTAAAAGTTGTAAAATTGGGGGTACATTTGTCATTTCTGCTTCTGAAAGGGGGATTAGTTTATTGGTTTAGGATGTTTTGGTAAATGTAATGACATGAGGTTTACATAAATTATGTTTGTAAGGGGTTAATTTAAAATACAGAGTTACTTTTTTGACATTTTAGCTATGTTTAAAAAACCCTTCCCCTATTTGGATTTTGAGCAATCTAAAATGGGAAGGAGGTTGTATGTTGTACTATTTTAAGTTTTTTATCTTAATTTCATACAGTCAGTATATTTATTTTGTTTAGTATGTTAAATGATTGTGTTAAGCATGTACGATAGCAAATTGAATATTCTACCTCATGACTACATGAGGTTGATATGTTCGCGAAATATTTAACCTCATCTTAATGTACTGCTTCAGGTAGTGTCAGTATGTGCATGTAATTTACTTCAATACCGTAAATATTTCCATTTTATTTTATGCATATCTTAGGGGAGTTGCAAGCATTCATCTTAACACGTTATTGTTTTGTTTTAGTTGCATCACAGGATGACATTACTCTTTATCTTTTCTTAAATGTGTTTGTTAAAAGAGACAAGGTTCATCCCATTTTAATTGTTGAATAAATGGCTATCTATCTTCTTTTTTTTTTAAAAGTTACTTTTTATCTTTATTATGTAGTTAAGCTTGCATATTTTGTTGACATGTTTGCTACCATGAGGAATTATGGACTAATATATTGGCTATGCTTCCATGTTTGGCTACAGTTTGGAATCATTTGATGTTGTTCTGTAACAAAAATGGATGCAATCTGATGTTTCTCACAGCTATCAAGTTTTGTGATTGGCAATTATCTTTATATAGTTTTGAAGTACCAATAACGGTGTTCTTACAGGAAGTTCATTGAGACCTGGCGATTCTTCAGTCCCTGAGGAAGGTAATGTAAATGAAAATGAAGAGCCCAGTTCAAATGAACCTAAATATAGGGAGTATATTTGTGGTGAGGAAGCTCTCAGGATATCTCCGACTGAACCATATTGCTTGCGACGACCTATTCGCAGAGGCCACCTAAATATTTCTCTGCATTATCCCATGCAACAGGTACTATTTACTATTTCCATTCCCTGCTTTTGCCTCATATATGATACTTCTACTACTCTATGAACTTCTTTTGGTGAAAACAAAAGTTTCTATTTCTTCAATTCTTCGATGCATGGAGGAAGGATTAGTTGATGTGATGATTAGGGCTCTACTCCCCCTTGTCTGCCAGTTCATTAGTTCCTTTATATTTCTCTTCCGATTTATCGATTTTGACTCTTCAATTCACATTTTTTTGAAAATGTTCATCCAAATCCATGCTAAAGTTAGCTGTAATTTGTTTGAATTTTTAGAAGAGTAGTTGATTGAAGTTTGTTGGAATGTAGTATAAGCTTGAAGTATCTAAATTGCATTCTTTTTTCAGGTAATTGAGGACATCCATGCTATCTGGGATTGGATTTTGATTGAAAAGCTAAGCATCCCGCACAGTGAAAGGCATATGTATTCTGCTGTTCTTGTTGTCCCTGAGACTTTTGATAACCGAGGTAGATAACATCTCTCATAGTTTACTCCACTTTGCTCTCCATTTTCCAAATCCGTTGATGCATTTATTTCCTTCACACTTTTTAATATTTTTTAAAACATAAACTGCTACGGGCTTAGGGCTCTTCTAGGATGGTGTCTCAGGCTCTCAGGATATTTTATGTTATTGAAGGAGATGAATTACACGAAGGACGAACCTCCAGTTATGTAGGAGTTGACATGCACGTGATATGTCAACCGGAGTAGAGGGTACCGATGTAAAATGTTATTCTCTCAGGGGATTGTGGTCGTAAACATAAATAAACTCCAAAATCTTATCATGGACTATTTTCTATATTTTTTATGTAATACAGTAAATTCTTCTGTAATGGCTACTTGCAATTTACTTAAAGAGGTCAGGCTATTTTATAATTGCTTTATGCATTGTCTCCCTAAAACAAAATAATAAAAAATGGAAACAGAAAAAGGAAAAGGTTGCTATAGTCCCTATAAGCTGCATGGCCGATATGAGTTCTTGATGTGTTTTGGAACCTGAAGGATCTTTTTTTTCGCCTGCTTTGTGGAACTTGTTATTGTTTAACTCCATATTAGAAGCTTTTATTGTTATTGGTATTTGGTCTTCAACATCTTCAAGAGTGGTGATTTTTTATCTATATATAAGAAATTAAGTATTGTTATCACTTATCATGTCTGTCTACATGACACTTAATGTTTAGCTCTCTCTCTCTCTCCAACTCAAATTGCTTATATGTTCAGCTCCTTGCTTCTAATTTTGAGTTTCATAGTCCATTGCTCATGTGGTCACTTACCTCTAACCTGTAGTCAATTTTTTGCAATTAGTCATGTAGTCAATGTTTACTGCATATAGTAATCTCTATGCAGAAATCAAGGAACTTCTGTCTATTGTACTTAGAGACTTGCGTTTCAGCACAGCAGTAGTCCATCAGGTAGAATTTCACATGTTCTGTCAAAACTTCTGTAATATTTTGAGATGTTACTAGACCTTACTGATTTCACCAAGGAGCTATCATCTCTAGCTGACACATGAAAATATCACCGGATTAACTCTTTGGTTTATATTCTAGATTTCATTTCATATGTGGTACATACCGCAGAAAATTTCTTTGTTCAGTCTGATCGGTAATTTTATTTTTCCGTGCGCTCTCCTTTATTCGACACACAACACAGGAAGGCCTTGCTGCAGTTTTTGGAAATGGTTTATCAACGGCATGTGTAGTGAATATTGGTGCTCAAGTGACATCTGTTATCTGCATTGAGGTGTGCTTTATTTATGCCTGTTATCATATCATATCATTTCGATCAAACTCAAAATATCATCATTGCCATAAGACTTACATAATTTCCACCTTCACTCTTGTCAAATTAGTTGCTGCATTAATCACTGAAGGTCCAACAGTTACCTTTCAATGGACCATAGTTCTTTAGCTTGTCATTCATTTATGCTCACTACACCATGACATCTTATCACCCTTATATGGGACCAGAGATATCATTTGCAAACCCAATTGCTCCTGCTGATACTTCAGTACGAGTACAAAGAACAAGCTTTCTGTCTGTTATGTTCCCTTTTTTCCGTAATATCCCTATGGGTATCTAAATATGTAGTTACGCTTCTGGCATATGACAATTGTGAACTTGCATGTCCTGATTAAAACCTTAGACAACAGATACTCCCTCCATCCCACAACAACTTGTAGATTTCCCTTTTTGGGACGTCCCACAACAACTTACAGACCCAAAAGAGGAAATCTTTTTATAAATTCCACCCTCACAATATTTATATATTTACGCAAAATGTCATTACTTTTTTACCTTTTGGGCCATATTACTCTCAATCCAACTATGTTCTTTACTTTATACATAAAGTTTTACCAAATTATCCCTAAAAACATACTTTTCCATTTTATTCTACTTTTTTCTTAATATGTGTGCCTCTCACCCGTTGCAAGTTCTTGTGGGACGAAGGGCGTACTTTATACTTCATCCTGATGATTTTCTGGTGATGTTTAGGATGGAGTTGCTCTACCGACTACGCAGATCACTCTACGATATGGCGGAGAGGTAAGGACCAAGATGCTACTATTACATGGTATTTTACTTCAAAAATAAGCTCAAAAACATATTCAGTGTGCACAGGTCTGATTATATTATGATGGATGCAATGATTATTCACTCCAAATAGAGACCAGCTCACTTTCCAAAGGATTTAGGAGAGTTGGTTGATTCTTATAGTTTTTTTTTCTCGTTGATCATTATTCTTCAATCTCCCAGAAACTTCTTGAAATTCCATCTTTATATGAACAATTGCATGTGGTGATAATACTCGTATTGGTCTGATCTGGAAATTCAAACAAAGGCTAAATCACACTTGCAACTGTTTCAGGATATATCAAGATGTCTTCTTTGGACTCAGAGACATCATCAAACATGGCCGAAAATTCGTACTGATGCTCTGACAAAACCCATAGACTTGCTGATGCTGAATAGACTCAAAGAGTCCCACTGCCAGTTAAAAGTGAGTTCCCCGTAAAACCGCACATTCTCCTCGTGGTTTTATTCATTTGATGCTAATAAGTACATGTTTTCCTGCACTTGGTGCTATATGATTTTTATTGTTGCCTTGTTGGGGTTTCTTGACTTTCTAAGAACGTTACATAGAAGTGATGATTTTTTTTTTCTGAATCCATACGATTGGTTTTGCCACTGTAACTAGAGATTGTAGTGCGCTGTTTCGGATAATTTTTTTAAATTACATATTTACGTTATCAACTTTGGTCATAAATCTCTGAAAGCTTATCAAATTTGGAAAGGGAATATCTAGTTAAACACTTGATACTAGTAAAATTTTGAAAGCATCTGGTGTTATCTAGGTTCTTTTTAGACTGTCAAATATATGGATTGCCAATTGAGACCATATTTGGTTGCTGGAATTGCTTGAAAATGTTGATAAACTAACGGTAAAATCACCATTACATGTTGCCGACCTCGCTTACTACTATCACAAGACACAAGGTATAAAAGCTCAATTAGGGATTACTCTTTAATATCTACGCCAATTTGTAAGTGGACAAGAGGTCTGTATTCACAAACAACAGAATTGATAGAAAAATCCAAATTATATAGTGGTTTGTAGAAAAGGACTCATGGTGCTTTAACTCTGAGCCCTTAGTGTTAAAAGGACCTTGGGAGAGCGTGGTTTCTAACTAGGATCATTGTTCACATGATACCTTGAAAAAAAAAAAGTAATAATTAATGGTGATGTTTGAAACTCACTTGTGGATGGATGTTTCAGTTGTATGGTATCTATATATGTACGTTTTTTTATATGGATTCCAGTGTCATTAGTGTAACTAATTTGTACCATGCCCATTGTACAAGTGTTTTATGCAGGTGTTGGGCTCAATTGGGAATCCAATCCACCATACGATTCCATCTCTCTCTCTCTCTCTCTCGCTATATATATATTATTCTTTTCTGCAATTTTCCATCTCAACTTTCGAATAGCGGGCACAAATTCTAGTCTTTTGTCGTTACACATGAGTTATTTATTGTATGATCATATGGAAACTTCTTTGCTTTTAAATAGAGTTGGTTCACGCTTTTGATGAATAAAAAGTTGCAACCTAGGTAGGCAATGCTACAAAAACTCTGAGAAAAGTTGTTGAGATTCATATTTCAATTTTCTATGGTTCGTATTTGACAGCCTATATTACGCGAATACATGATAAGCACTATCTCATTTGTGTAATACTTGAGTTTTTAACTATGACCACTTCTACAATAGCTCTAATTCTACCGCCATTCGAGTGAATGGTGGTTTGTACAATGCTTTGCTATTTGAGAATATGCAGAGTATCTTAGCCCTTATTGCTTTACAGCATTTACTAATAAATACCTTCCATATTAAAGTTGACACCTTCTCTAAATTCTCGTTTGTTTTTAAGTAATTCGATATCCAACACTTTAGTGTACGATTTATGCTACTCCGTGTTCAGGAAGGAGAAGTTGAAGCTGTTGCCGTAGTTCATTCATACGAAGAAGGTGTATCACCTGGGTCTCACAAGACAAGACTGACTGCTCTTAATGTATGTGAGTCAATATTGGTACTTAGTGATATCTATAAGATGAAATGTTGCTTCAGTTGGTAATCATGCTTATTGAGTAGCATATTGAGATTTTCTCCTGCAAATTACAATGTTGACTTAGCTGTAGTCCTTATATCAGGTTTGAGAAGCTTTTTGACATTTTGAAAATTCAGCTGATTGAGTTCTATGTCTTCTGACACAAACATCAGACACTGATGGGAACTGAAGCTGCTAATTATTTATGAGTGTTTCAGCTGAGTAAAGTAGTGTAGCCATGTTAAAGGGTAGTTTATGAAGGATCCTGATACTATTCCTATTAATGCAATAAATTTTATAATTTTTTAATGTGAAAACAGGTTCCTCCAATGGGTTTGTTTTACCCAATGCTTTTAGCTCCAGATGTTTATCCTCCACCACCCCGGACTTGGTTAGTATAGTTTGTCAGTTTTGCATATTTGTTTTTTTCTGAAACATTTCTTCTAATACTCTAGTCCATCTTGATCTCATAATGAAAGAAGCATGTGCCATCAGGTTCAGTGATAATGAGGATATGCTGGAAGATACTTGGGACTTCCCCAGAAGACCTGACACTTCAGATGGTTACTATGCTGGTAGTGGTGGCTATTTCCCCATGTGGGAGAACTACCCTATATTTCAAGCGAAGCCAAAGAAACAGGATTCTATTGGTCTGGCTGATGCTATAACTAAAAGTATTCTATCGACAGGTATATATTACATTCACCTGTTACGATCCCACATCGAATCCACTAATTTTTTTTGGATTGATATATAAGTGGGAGTCAATCCTTAACCTTTGACCATGGTTTTGGGTTAAGTTAGGACTCCTTAACTTATATTCCTTACAATTGGTCCGATCTGCTGGAGCGTGGGCTGCAGACAGGGGCTACCGGATGATGGGCCTTTGGCCACCCGGGAAGTGGATCCTTGGATGGGTTGCCAACAGGAGTCTGCCATCTGTGGATGTCCGGCTCTAAAGGGGGTCCATTGTTACGATCCCACATCAAATCCACAAGAAATTGTGGTTGGGTATATAAGTAGGGGCCAATCCTTAACCTTTAACCATGGTTTTCGGTTAAGTTAGGGCTCCCTAGTTTATATTCCTAACATCACCTTTGCTAAGATAGTATATATTGGATTTGCTTTGGCTTGTCTTAGTTGAATTTAAAAAATTCAGGGCGTATAGACCTGCAGAGAAAGTTGTTCTGTAGCATGCAACTGGTGAGTTCTACCCCACCCAATCTTTTCAGAGTTATGATTTAAAGTATCAATCACAATAGTTTACATGATCTTTTCTTCAGATAGGTGGGGTAGCTATGACTAATGGTCTCATTTCTGCGGTGGAAGAGAGGTTTGTTGACATTCTAGCATGAAAATGGGGTTTCCACTATCATTGCCCTTGTTTTATGAAAGAAAAATACCTAATTCATTATGTAAATGCCTTTTAGTTTCCCCTGCCCATGGATTATCAGCACTCGTTTTCTCAACCCAAGTTTGATTATTTTATCAGCATTATACCATTAGTGAATTTGACTTTCTTTTCTTGTCCCTCTCTTCCAGAGTATTGCATGCAATTCCTTCGCATGAAGCCATTGATACTGTGGAGGTTAGATTAATTTTCTTTTTCAATATAACCATAAACTAAAATGTCTATATGACTGTTTAACTTATGTAAGTTTTTGGACCGTCTGACGATAGATTTCTCCCTTTCATGATCACCCTGAAATTTTGGATATCTTTTGTTATGGAATGTTATCGAACAAATGAGTAGTCTCTAATCTGCTTCTCAACTCACTGTGCGAATCATGTACTTCTCTTTCATAGCATTAGATGATACTTGTAGCAGGACAAGCAGCTAATAAGCTATAAATCTTGTACTTTTTTATGAAGCCAAGAAATGGTGGATCCTTGTTTTAACTTGAATGGGGTGAAAACATTTCTTTTTCCATCACAATATTATACTCAATGTTATATAGTGTTGCCATGTTTATCCAGGACTGTCCCTTGGTTTGTTGGTTCTCTTTACCTGAATAGGTTTCTACAGTTAATCACAACTACAGCCAATGCAACTCTATTATTTCTTGTTTATACTACCTCCATTTTTGAAAAGTTTGCTTACTTTCCTTTCTAGTTTGCCCGACAAAAGTTTGCATATTCCAAAATGTATATATTTTTTAAAATGTCCACCTTCAAAATCTTCATCTTACAGTCTCCACCCAACACATTCTACTCAATGCTATGTTCCATCATCTAACCCCAGAGCTGGCCTTGGTTTGTATCACATTCGAACTTAACATCAACTGAAGGACTTTCATTTTCAATCACAAGTTTATGCCAAGAGCATTATTATTCTTGTTTATCTAAGTATAGCTCTCTTATTATTTCCTTTTTACTTGTTTTAATTCTTATTTTCAACTGTTCATCAATTCTTTCTTATTGCTCTTCTCGTAGGTTCCTATTAGCAGTTATATGTCGTAGTAATTTTGATTTGACTAATGTTGCAGGTTTTGCAGTCTAGAACAAACACAGCCTCTGTCACTTGGAAAGGTGGAGCCGTAAGTATTTTTCCTATGAAGCAACTTCATTTGATCTAAAAGAAAAAGTTTGTGTCATGTAGCATTGAACATGCATGATGGTGCATTACCAGAGCACCTCCCCCAGCAAATAAAAGATGAAACAGACATGTATAAATAATAAATATTTATCAATTTTTTAAAAAGGCATTAATGCAAGTCCTTTTCAGCGCATCACTGGGTGTAAGCTGGTAAGGGAAGTTGGAAGAGGTGGAGTAGAAGACATTAATGCAAGAATTTAATAACTTTTATCATTGAGTTGACCTTTATTCACTTGGAAATTCGGTTTCTATATAATTGAGTAATTGCAACTTTCATGGTATCCTTTTCCTTTTACTTTCTTCCCTTATTTGGAGGGATTTCGTAATTTGTCCCTGTCATGTAGTCGGTCACCTATGATGTTGCCTTTCTTATCTCCTGCATTGCTATCATAATTTCTGCTTTTCGGATATAGTGGGCTAAGGATAAACGTAAAGAAAGTTCATATGAAATGGTTGTTCAAATGCAAACTTGGAATAATCAATGTAACTTAATCTTTTACCAAGTAGTAATCACAGTACAAGTTAGTATTCTAACTCATCCTTATTATAGTATGTTTGTTTCGGGCTGTAGGAGGACTGGTAAAATCCTAAAAGAGTGAATTTGACTTTGTGTTTGTTCAGTTGATTAGATGTATGATGTATCATGTAGTAGGGTAAGATTGAGAGGAAGATAGTGATAAGGTGATGGTGAGATTATTCTATTGTGAAAAATAAAGTGTGTTATTGGGAAAAGGAAATGTAAGATTGTAGGTATTATAGGTTATGATTTTGGTGTATTTTGAAATCTTGCTCATAATCCTACAAACTATTAGGATTTTGAAAGTAAATTCTTGCTTTGTTAGTCCAGCAACAGACATATACAAGGATTATATGCATTCACTTTCCATAAATTTTGCTACAGGTGCTTGCTATCCTAGATTTCACACGGGATGCATGGATACATCGCGAGGACTGGATCAGGAATGGGATTCACATTGGTAGTGGTAGAAAGTATAAGGATTCTTATTTTCTTCAAGCACAAGCTATGTGTTACATGAACTCCTAGGTATGAACAACTCTACTCTATAACTGCATTATTTAGGTTCTTGTCTGATTTAGTAGCAGCAGCACAAACAGGTTCCATTTATCAGCTAGACATATGTAGTATCGAATTTATTGTGTCTCTCTTATGGTACTTTGGATCCTTCTAACTAGTACTACCTCTGTCCCAACTCTATTTTTACACATGTTTTATTTGAACGTCTCAACTCTACTTTCACACACATAAAAAGAAAATATTTTACACTTGCAAAAGTTAATAAAATACTTTTTTGTTTTGTTTTATTATTTAACTTTATACTCACATGCTCATTTTTCCTTGGTTCGTGTGTCATTTATAACTAATGAAAGTTGTTCTGAGACGGAGTGAGTAAAAGATGAGGTGGTTATTTTCTACGCCCATGATTGACATATTATACCTATCTGTGACTTCAGTTACTTTTGAATTGGTTATAAATTTTATTAGCCAAATATTTTAACAACTTATAATCAAACATAAAAATTGCATTCTGTAAGATGTTTAAAATAATCTTAGTTAAATGTGCCATTAAACCATCAAAGGATGACATTCATGTGTTATCATTGGAGAAGCTTAATTTGCTTTCTCCTCTCCTAATGTAAGCAGGCTGCATCCTGGTGATTACCATCAGAGAAACGAAAGAGAAAATTGCTATGCAAATTTCAAAGAATGGAAGGTGAATTTGGTGAGGAAGCTTGGAAGCAAGGGAACCAAGAATCAGTTGTTTTACATGTATATTCTGTTCTCCCAAAACAAATCACCTTCTAGGTTGAGTGGATATCGTGTAGCTCAATTTTCTGGACGAACATATGAAGTCATTTTTGAATTACAATTACCTAATCTGTGATTTACATTTTAATAAGTTTCCTGTTATTTATTCCATTTTGGAGTACTCTATCCTTTACTTTGGAGTATAGTGTACTCTATAAAAAAAAAATTCTCCAACAATAACACTCTACAATATTATATTTTCTATTTTTTCTTTCTTTCTTTCAATTAATGATTCTTGTAATATTTAATAGTTTTTGTTAAAATTGTGTAATACTTATTTTGTATGAGTCATTATTTTGTAATTTAATATTTTAATTTTTATTTAAGAAAGAAAATAAAAAGAAAAGACATATAAAATCAAGAATGTTGCATAAATATATCCTTAATGTTAAAATAATTAATTTAATTCTTAATGAAAATCTCATGTGTAATGCACCATCTAATAAAATAATGATAAAATAGTAATACTAAAAAAGAAAATGGCAATGTTATAATTAACATAATCCTTTAAAATGAGAATAAAGTACTTCAAATATGGAGGATTCTTGGCATTTGACAATCTTTAGCCTTTATATGATTTTTAGAGAATTGTGAGAGAGGTAAAATACTACAAATTCAAGAGGATCCTCCATTTCGGAGGATTTATGGAGATGTCCTAAGAGAAAATAGTCAGATTAATATAATTGCTATGTGCATGTTAGATTTGACTTGCATCGTAAAATGAAATGTGCGATTAACATTCCCCCCCCATCTACAAAAGTAGAGTTGTTTTTTATTTTATTTTCAAATGTTCCACAAAATTGATCATTTATAATTTTTAAGATATCATTAAATTTATATTTCAATGTTTAGTTATATTTAATGTATTTATTTTACTACTTCCTTCGTCTCTCTCATTTATTTTCGTCTAATTATAAACTTCCATTCCCAGTTTGAAAATTTAATTTTTAATTCTTATTACTTTTTGTTATTATATTTTTATCACACTACTTGTTAGGGGTGAGCATGGCTCGGTTCGGTTACCGAACCGAAACGAATAGTCAAAATCGAACTAACTGAATTAATCATTATAAGGAACCAAAACCGAACCATATTTATTAAAAACCGAAAAAACCGAAACCGAAAATTTCGGTTCGGTTTCGGTTTTATACCAAAATATTTATAAAAAAAAAAAATTAATGTTATATATATTATTATTTGAAATGATAGATTTGATTATTAGAATTAAAGATTAAGATTTAAAAATGTATAATATTATATATATGTATATCAATATTTATAGTCATATATTTGTATGTATAGTATATAAAATTTATAAATTATATGTAATATATATAAGTATATATAGTAATATGAATATAATTATATTTCGGTTCGGTTTTCGGTTATACGGTTTTTTTTACCTTAAAAACCAAAACCGAAACCAAAAACCAAAATCTTGAATATTTAAAACCAAAACCGAACTGAATACCAAATTAACCGAACCAAAATTTTATTTCGGTTCAGTTTGGTTCGGTTTTTCGGTTTTAACCAAATAATGCTCACCCCTACTACTTGTGCTATAATTATTATTTAATATTTATTTTAATATGTGTGCCCAAAATTAATGAATATTGAAGAATGGATGGAGTAGTCATTAGCTTGGAATATGAGTAGTTACATGAGCTAAGTGAGAAAAAAATTAATGTTTTGATTATAATAATTTTCACCTTAATTTGTGTGAAAAACTTATAAATTTATTTTTGTGATATGGAGAAAGTATAACTGAAATATGACTTGATGATATGTTTTTAGTCAAATTTTTGTTAGACGTTTTCACTTGTAACATCAAATATGAATTGTGAGATTAATTAAAATTTGGAAGTGTGATGGTTTTAAAGATTTCATTCTGTGAGACAAAGTTCTGAAATCATGAAGAATTATATTGTTTTCTGCCGCAATTCCAACCTGTTTAGTTTTTTATTTCTCTTCTAAGTTGAAAGCTCTATTTTCTCTCTCTCTCTCTCTCTCTCTTCCTAATTGAGAATCTACTATAATTTTTCTTCTGAGTTGCTGAGTTTTTGTTTTGTTCATCTCTGTGAAATTTGTTTTTAACTTGTTTTGATAGTGTAAGCTTTAAATTTCAAATCAGGAAAAAAAATATTGCCACACATAATGAGAGTATTGACACTCTATTTTTATTTTTGCAATGGCTCGTAAAATTATACTCTCTCCGTCCCATAATTATTTTCACATTTTTCTTTTTTTGTCCATCTCATAATTATTTTCACACCCTATAAATGAAAATTTATCACTTTAACTTTATTTTTAAACTATTCACATATTTATACAAAATGTAATTACTTTTACATTCAATTCAATTAATTTTATTATTTTAATAATATAATTATACGCATTATTCTATTTTTCTTAAAAATTATGCATTTATTGAGGTGAAAATACCTTTAAAATGGAGGGAGTATCAAAATAACAAAATGATTTATATAATTTGTATTGTTCAAAGAAAAATGAATGAATTGATTTTTTTTTTTTGAGAGGATGTTTAACATCATTCTCAAGCCCTCATTGATGAGCCTCCACCTATCGTGCGTATATTCTCAATAGTTTTATTTAAAAAAAAAAAGTCTTCATAATATATATATATATATATATATATATATATATAATTTAAGAAATACTCTCTCCGTTCATAATAATTGGACCATTTTGATTGTGCATAATTATTAAGAAAATGTAGATGTAATGTGTAAAACTGAGAGTATTATTATAAAAAAAAATTTGTTTATTAAAAAAATATTTGATGTGATGTGTAAAAGTGAATGTATGTGTATTTAAAATGAAAATAATTATTGTAATATTTCTATTTTAGGTAAGTGTCATTTATTGTGGACAATTGTTTAAACTTAAGTAATGTGGATCATTTATTGTGGATGGAGGGAATATAATTTAAAATATATTTTTTAAGATGCTATATTCATTTTTTTTAAAAATTATTTTGTTTGTTAGTATCTACGTGAGTGAGAGCTTTTGATTTGTTCTTTTTCATGAAATTAATTTTTTGGGGTCAAGTTAGATATAGTAAACTTTTGAATTAAAATTAGAGAAGAAAATAGTGAATCGACAAGTAGACAACATCATAATATTATGTAATTTGTATTGTATTTAGAAAAATCAAAGAAATGACTTATCATTTTGTCATGAGGTTATCGTTCTCAAGCCCTCGTCAGCTATTTTTTAGTAACATCTTCATAATACGATTCTAACATAATTTTTTTTAAAGACATTATCATTTTTAAGAAATTATTTTATTTGTTAGCATCTTACATACTTATCAGCAAAATCATTTAATTATTGCTGAACAATTATAACATGAATTAAATTACAAATTAAAAAAAAAAATTGTATATTAGTTCAAAAAAAGAATAAGGGAGAAACACAAAGAGCTCCACTTTTTAGAACGAAAATAAAGGGAAGACCACGTTCCTTTTTTCATAACAAGTAAGACCAGATTAGTTTGATTAATAAAGTTATAGCCTATTTGCAGATTATGATTACCCCTATTGATAAGGCTAAAGGTGGTAGGGGTGCATTATTTCAAATCCAGAGTGAAAATTCGTGTATTCGAAAAATCCGGAGAATATCTAGGGTTCCATTAACAAAAACCTGATGTGCCGACGTTGAATCGACGGCAAAACGACAGGAGAAATAAGGACGGATTTTGGTTTTGAAGAATGGTTCGAGTAAGAAGGAGTTTGGGTTATGATCGTGAAGAAGGTATTTCGCTTATATTTGTTCGACAGAAGATTTACACCATTTGTGTATTCGTATGTTTGATGTAACTGGTGAGGTGATACAAAATAGGTGTTGCTATACTGTTTATGGTAGGGCGAATCGAACATATTGCAGTGTTTCTACGTTCATTTGGTTGTTGGTGTCGATTACGATTTTTTCATCGTCTCTAAACTAGGGTTTTATTTCTGGAGTAAAAGTAGGAATGGGTTTGGGACAAAATGCAGGGTGGGAGAGTGAGGAAACGGACAGTGAAGAGGAAGCGAACCTGGATTCAAGGGGCACAAGATGTTCAGGAACCTACGTGAAACAACAGGGTATGAAATCCTTCCTCTGTTTTATATTTCTTCACTTTCTGAAGTTATCGTTATTGTGATATTCCAGTCGTTTATATGCCATTCTTCTCTTTGTTGCGAAACATTAATTGATTCTTGTGGGTCCGTGAAGAACACCATTGTAAGGCATTTGTCCTCAGTACTTGACTTATTGGTTTGTAAAAGCTCGCGACTTTGAGTTTCTGCTTGCTATTGTTGAGTATTAATGGTCAGTAAAAACGCTAGATCCTTTTAATTTTGAATAAGGTGCACTTTGGTAGAAATAATTTGTATTGACTCCCAACGCTAGATCTTTTTAATTTTGAATAAGGTGCACTTATGTAACATCAATGGTGGTCAAAGTGAGTTCCAAGATTGCGGATTGCTTCTATCGAACAAAACACGTTGGGATTCCAATTTTGAAGATACAACTTGTCCACTGGCAAGACATAAAGCAAAGACGTATGTGATTACTCTTTGTTCACATGTATAATTTTGTTGTATATTGAGTATCACTTTCCAGCTGTGTATATTTCACTATCTGAATAATGCAGATAGTGTAATATAGGATGCGGTGTAAAAGTGGAATAGAGGAGTTGAACTCATTTGTAACCAGGTTATGGATTTTGTGTGTTTCACCATTCTGCATTTTCTTTCTCCCAAAACCATGCAGGAACATTCCCGGAGATACCTGTGTTGGATAAATCAAGCTCAAACAGTGTACACAATGATGGTACTTGTTAACCTTGCTTTAATTTCTTGCAGTTAATGTTTATGAAAAATCTCTGTGATGAAATGAGGTTTGTTTGATCTGCAGAGCATTTTAATCCCCTAATGGAGCAGATTTCGAAGCTCGAAGAAGCTCTCTACAGTATCCAATTTGAACAACATTGGCTGGAGGCTCAAACTGATCGCCAAACACTCGGTATATATGTAGTTTTTAGTGATGTATTGTTGTGTGTTTCTCGTCTTCGGATCAGAATTAGTTGGGATATTAGAATGAAAATATGAATTGCATTGGTCTTGTTGTTGAGCAATTATATGTGTTTAGAGAAGTAGCTCTAGTCTAGTTAGTGCAGTATACGTCTAGGTATTTTCGAGCTGACATAGAAGGTCCGGTGATGCATAAAAGATACCGAAACTAGGATTGGTTAGAACTTAGAATAGAGTGATAGCTAAAAGGAATCACTTTGGTTGAATGACTTGATATAGATAAACCAGTATCTCCTCTAGATGGAAGAACGATCATGCATTATCGAATGATGATAAAGAATGTTAGAACATCTGGACCAATAGATGAACTCTATGCATTGAGAAAAATGTTGTTTTGTATCATATCTAGGAATTTGCACATATTATAGCATCATTCATCTGATAATAAAGCCTGGGGAATGTTCTGAGAGATGAATATGATGTTGTATAATTCAATATTCGTGTTTCTTGTTTCAAGTTACGTGCAGTTATTGAATCTATGAGCCAAAGAGCGGAGTACAAGGCGATTCTTGAATCATTAGCCCTGATTGGAGCTAGTTCGGTTCAAGTTTTCCTCCTCCAACGGTTTTTTCGGGAGGAAGCTTGGCACGTCTAGAGTCTAAAACTCGAACCAGTTTTTCTCGTTCATTCCATAATTTATACTCAGTCGCATACATAAGGGATCTCTCCCATTAGTAGCCCATTTTTTAGTTATATCTTGGAAATTTTGTGAGAAATACTATGTATTTCCATGGGATGGCCTGGAAGGATGTGAACCTGTAACATGTAATAGCAGGATAAATAGTGTTATTCATTTATTTTTTTAGTTTTCATTCCTTGGAGGGGTTAAATATTGTAATACAATGTAATGCTTTTATTCTGTATGTAGTTTTTGCTAATGCTATTTATTCAACTTCTTGTAATTAGTTTGAAATTACATCTTCATTATTTATCAGAAAAATAACGTCTTGGTACAAGATTATATATTAAGGGTTTATAAATTGAGGCAGAATCAATCCAAGTTTACTCTACATAATATATATCTCTATATTTATATTTTAAGTATATCTCTCTATATCCAAATTTAACCAAATTAGTTCATATATATCTTTCAATGTACTCTTGGGTATACCCAGTAAATTTTACTTATGAACAAACAACTGACAATTACACATTCATCATAAAATGAAATACTGTAGTACTTCCACTATATCATAATCATGGTATATTGTAATCATCCATAGTATAATTGACTAATGCATTTTATCTCGATAGTATAATACACTTCCCAATGATTACATAAAAGTATAGTATAAACGAGCAAACTATAGTATAATCAAGAACACTATAGTATAAATGAATAAACTATAGTATAATGGAAAACAATATAGTATAAATAATCATCTCAAATTCATGCTATAGTATAACAAACTAATCCACAATATATATAGTATTTTTATTTTCAACAATCACCATCATGATGAACTAAAACTCACATTCCATTTTCTTTCCTCTCTAAAAATTCAATAAAATCATCATTACATTTTCATAATTACAATATCTTCAAGACCACATTATGTCCCAAGAAAACATTGCTCCAAGAAGTAAAGACACATTCACGATATAAGAGTAGGTCATTCCTGCTCCAACATAAGTCATACTGAAAATCAATG